>WNWK01016218.1:0-45557 GCA_009830355.1 Cherax destructor | reverse complement strand
ACTTCTCTTGGCTTGTTGTGTTGGTATTGGGGGAGGGGGAAAAGGAGAGGACCGGGGCCCCAACTCAGTGTAAACACTGTCAGGGAAGGGAATAATTTAGCCCCCTTTTTTCCCCCCCGGGGGCCGGATTATGGGAGCGGGGGATCAAAGCTCTGGCTAAACCCCAAATGCTAGAAGGGTTGAAACCCCCTGCTAGAACTTTGGGGAAACCCCCCCAAAACTGTTGAAACCACACTGCAAAAAACTGTTGGGGAGACCACACTGCTAAACGGGGGACCACTTGTTAGAATTTTTTGAGACCACACTGCTAGAACTGCTGAAACCACTTGCTAAACCCCGTTGAGACCATACTGTTAGAACCGCTGAGACCACACTGTAGAACTGCTGAGGCCACACTGCTAGAACTGCTGAGGCTCACCCCCAAAATTTTGCTGAGGTCACACTGCTAGAACTGCTGAGGCCACACTGCTAGAACTGCGGGGGCCACACTGCAAAAAACTGCTGAGGCCACACTGCGGGGAACCTGCGGGGGGCCCCCACTGCTAGAACTGCTGAGGCCACACTGCTAGAACTCCTGAGGCCACTTTTGCTAGAACTACTGAGGCCACACTGCTAGAACTGGGGGAGGCCCCCCCGGGGGAACTGCTGAGGCCACACTGCTAAACTGGGGGAGGCCACACCCCCGAACTGTTGAGGCCCCCCCGCAAACCCCGCTGAGGCCACACTGCGGGGAACTTTAACCACACTGTTAAACTGCTGAAACCACTTTGCAAACCCCGGGGGGGAGACCATACTTTTTGGAACCCTGAGACCCCCCCGCTAAAATTGAGGCCACACTGCTTGAACTGTTGAGGTCACACTGCTAGAACTGCTGAGGCCACACTGCGGGGAACTGCTGAGGCCACCCCAGAACTGCTGAGACCACATTTTTAAACTGCTGAAACCACTCGCAGAACTGGGGAGACCATAGGGGCCGGGAACCGCGGACCCCACAGGGGCGGGAACTGCTGAGACCCCCTGCAAAAAACTACTGAGGCCCCTGCTAGAACTGGGGGAGGTCCCCTGCTGAACTGCGGGGGTCCACTGCGGGGAACTGCTGAGGCCCTGTGAACTGCTGAGGCCACACTGCAAAAACTGGGGGAGGCCACACTGCTAGAACTGTTTGGGCCCCCTGCGGGGAACCCGGGAGGCCACACTGCTAGAACGGGAGGCCACACCCCCTAGAAGGGGTTGACCACACTGCTAGAACTGCTGAGGCCACACTGCTAGAACTGCTGAAACCACACCCCCGGGAACTGCTAAACCCCCTCTGCTGGGCTGCTGAGACCATACTGCTAGAACTGCTGAACCACACTGCGGGGAACTGGGGGAAACCCCAAGGGTTAGAACTGCTGAGACCACACTGCTAGAATTTTTTGACCCCCTGCAAAAAACCGCTGAGACCACACTGCTAGAATTTTTGAGACCACACTGCTAGAACTGTTGAGACCACACCCCCAAAACTGTTGAGACCACACCCCCAGAACTGTTGAGACCACACTGCAAAAACTGCTGAGGCCACACTGCCAGAACTGCTGAGGCCACACTTCTAGAACCTTTACTCATCTTTCATCAAGGGTTTTCAGATCCTCCCCCCCTCTCCCTCCCTTGCCTATGTAAAACTGTATATATTTATTGTTTGTTTCCAAAATTTTTTTGAGACCTGTCATAAACACAATGTTATCCCTTCCTGAGCCAAGAAAACAAGAGAATTCATAAATTAGCCTTTCCCACCTTCTTCCTCTCTAGACAATATTACAGTAGACTTGATTTCTTTCATCTTTTGCTCATTATTTCATTGTCTATGAATCCCCCCCTTTTTTGTATCCCCAAACTGCTTCAAATCCCTTTTTTCCCCACTCCCCCCTTTTTTCTTCTTCAGTCATTCTTACCGTTATTTCTACTTTTTTATTCTCACGCTTTTTCTTACATATCTCAGATTACGTACTTCGTTTTTTTAAATTTTCTCTTCATCCTCTATCAGGGGATCTCCCTTAACCTTTCCCTTTTTCCCCGGTGTTCCATCCCCTTCTTGCTACCCCCATGTGCTCCTTTTCTCTTTCCTTCCTCTCTGTGAGACGGAGGATCAAGCCTCCACAAAGTATTGCGCTGAATAACCCAAATAGGTTTACGCTTAAAATAATTTAAAAAAAAAAAAATCATATTTTTACCTTAGTGGCAGAGCTCCTCGTAGGCGTCCTTTCAGAACCTCTGCCTTTGAAACTTCCGGTCATTTTTCCCCGCTGGATGCTGCGTCTTCCTTACCCTCAGGCTCATCCTATCCTCGCTGGATGCTACATCTTCCTTGCATCTCAGGTTTCCCTTTTTTCTGCTGGCCTGTCCTTCATTCTCCATTCCTCAATGGCCCTCCCCATGCCGCTACTATAGCTGTGCTCTCCCTTTTTTAAGCTTCATAAAGACGATATGGAGTTTGTTTTTTTTTTACCTTCTTGTCCTTTCCTTCTTGAATCAGATTTTTGCTTTTGTTCTCACGGACAAACACAGAAATGCATCTCAAAAACCCCAGCTTTTAAAAAAAGATCAAGGACATGACTAAGAATCTGTATCATTCCAGGAGAAGCAGGATACCCCCGCCCCACTTCATGTGTCCCAAAAGAGCTGATAAGTCATAAATTATGTAAAAAATCGATCACACAAAAAAAAACATGAATGTGGCATGTGGCATGAATAAAAAAAAGACGTCTGGCTGGTGTTGGGGTTTTAATCCCTGTCTACCAGGCCCTTTTTTAGTTTTTTTTCTCCCTTCGTTATCTGGGAAAGGGGGCCGCCAGTAGCAAGAGCCGGGGGTTATCTTTGGGAACACTTAAGTCGGGCCCCCGGGGAGCCAGTGGAAAGGGGAACCTAAAATCCATCAAGGGTATATCAGAGATTTAGAAGACTGTCAAAGGATCAGTTTTTTGGTTAAAGGGCGGGGACAGCAGCAGCAAAAAACCTTTTTGGAGGCAAGAGCCCCCGTGATAGTAAACGGCGGGGTAGGGGTCAAACATAATCACATCAGAAGGCGAGTCTTTACTGGATAATGTTTTTCCCGTTGTGAGCTTCGTTGCATCCTACAACAAAAATGATTTTAAAACTGGGTTCTACAAGAGGTGGTGCAGTGTTGCAAACGTCCCCAAACTTTTTGGTGATGTGTCTATTTGGGGCCCAAAGTTTTAAACATCTCCTTGTTAGGTATCTACCAAAAAGGGGCCCTTTTAAATCGTTTTCCCCTTTTTTATTTTTTCTTCCTCCAACTGTTTGATTTTATTTCGCTCATAACTCGAGAACTCTTCATCTGGTTGGATTCAAATTTTGAACGCTGATGTAAAGAGGCTTAGATTTTTTCGAACTGTTGGGGTGCTTTAAAAGACGGCCCGTTGAATGGATTTTCCCCCATCCTGGAATGGGTAATTGGCTGGCTGGGGTGAAGATAATATTGTATTAAAATTTAAAATTTTTTAGTCTGAAGATAATATTGTGGATAATTAATGGCTAGGCTAGTCTGAAGATAATATTGTGATAATTAATGGGGGCTAGTCTGAAGATAATATTGTGATAATTAATGGCTAGGCTAGTCTGAAGATAATATTGTGATAATTAATGGCTAGGCTAATTGAAGATAATAGGGGAATTAATGGCTAGGCTAGTCTGAAGATAATATTGTGATAATTAATGGCTAGGCTAGTCTGAAGATAATATTGTGATAATTAATGGCTAGGCTAGTCTGAAGAAAAATATTGTGATAATTAATGGCTAAAGGGGGTTTTAAGATAAATTTTTATAATTAATATAAATAGTCTGAAGATAATATTGTGATAATTAATGGCTTAAAAGGTTGTTAAAAAAATATTGTGGAATAATTAATGGCCAGGCTAGTCTGAAGATAATATTGGATTTTAATTAATTTTGGTAGTCTGAAGATAATATTGTATAATTTACTAGGCTAGTCTGAAGATAATATTTGGGGAATTAAAAGGGTAGGCTGGGGTGAAGATAATATTGTGACATATTCGTCAACCAAAATTGAACAAAAAAACCCCCCAACAAATGGAGGTAAGTCAGTGGACTGGTCAGTCGGGGACTTGGTAGTGGACTGGTTGAAAGTGGGGGTACAAAGTGTGGGGACCGGTTAAAACAGTGGACTGGTCAAAAGGGGGACTGGGGGGGTGGGGGGCTGGTAAGTCAGTGGACTGGGTTTTGTGGACCGGGGAGTCAGTGGACTGGGGAGTCAGTGGACTTGGGAAGTCAGTGGACTGGCCGTCAGTGGACTGGCCGTCAGTGGACTGGTAAGTCAGGGACTGGTCAGTCAGTGGGGTGGCGTCATGGACTGGGGAAAGTCAGTGGATGGCCAATGACCAAAACCCAGGTGTGGGTCATCATATCATTAGACTCGCGTCAACAAACACTTGTCCTGTTTCCTGATCAATCTAACCGATCCCTAGTGCACCGAGGTCCGCAGTTCGAATCTCCTCCGGTACGGCTGGAAAAAATATTAGGGACGACATGTTTCCCTAAGACACCTGCTGTCCCTGTTGACCCATCAGTTTAAAATGGGTACCTGGGTGTTAGTGGACTGGTGTGGGTGGCATCCTGGGACTTTCTATATAGTAGTATGTCACTGATGTCAACTATGATCCTGAATGCTCTAGAAGACAAACAAAATGCAGATGTTATATACACAGACTTTGCAAAAGCCTTTGACAAGTGTGACCATGGTGTAATAGCACACAAAATGCGTGATAAAGGAATAACAGGAAAAGTTGGCAGATGGATCTATAATTTCCTAACACATAGAACACAAAGAGTAGTAGTCAACAGAGTAAAGGCACAGTACTTGCTCCCATCCTGTTCCTCATCTTCATATCAGACATTGACAGGGATATAAGCCACAGTGCTGTGTCTTCCTTTGCAGATGACACCAGAATCTGTATGACAGTGTCCACCGTTGAAGACACTGCAAGACTCCAAGCAGACATAAACCAAATCTTTAAATGGGCTGCAGAAAACAATATGAAGTTCAATGATGAGAAATTTAAATTACTCAGATACGGAAAAAGTGAAGAAATTAAAATCTCATCGGAGTACAAAACTAATTCCAACCACACAATAGAGCGAAAAACTAATGTCAAAGACCTGGGAGTGATCATGTCAGAGGATCTCATCTTCAATGACCATAACACCGTAAGAATTGCATCTGCTAGAAAAATGACAGGATGGGTAATGAGAACCTTCAAAACCAGGGATGCAAAGCCCATGTTGACACTTTACAAATCGCTTGTTCTATCTAGGCTGGAATATTGCTGCACACTAACTGCACCTTTCAAGGCAGGTGAAATTGCTGACCTTGAAAATGTGCAGAGAACCTTCACTGCACGCATAACTGTGATAAACCACCTCAATTACTGGGAACGCTTGAAGTTCCTAAACCTGTACTCCCTAGAATGCAGGAGGGAGAGATACATTATTATATACACATGGAAAATTCTCGAGGGCTTAGTACCAAACTTGCACACAAAAATCACTCCCTACGAAAGCAAAAGACTCAGCAGGCGATGTAACATCCCCCCAATGAAGAGCAGGGGTGCCACTAGCACGTTGAGGGACAACACAATAAGTGTGAGGGGCCAAAGATTGTTCAACTGCCTCCCAGCATACATCAGGGGGATTACCAACAAACCCCTGGCTGTCTTCAAGCAGGCACTGGACAGGCACCTCAAGTCGGTACCTGACCAGCCAGGCTGTGGTTCGTACGTTGGACTGCGTGCGGCCAGCAGTAACAGCCTGGTTGATCAGGCTCTGGTCCAACATGAGGCCTGGTCACAGACCGGGCCGCAGGGGCGTTGACTCCTGGAACTCTCTCCAGGTAAACTCCAGGTATACCTTGTACATGTACTGGTAGTTAATAATTATTATTATTATATTATAGTCTAGAAATAACAAGGCACAATGCTAGAACAATATACAACCTGCACCTAAGAAGACTGAAACGTATGCTGACGTTTCGGTCTGGGACCATTAACTAGTTTGTCTCCTGAGTGCGAGTTGTGTATTGTGCTCAGGTGTTTGTGGCTGCAGGGGTTGAGTCTCAGCTCCTGTACACATACATATCTCACATGTATATAATTACACACACAAAGTACATACTGTATACTTGTGTAAATATATATGTGTACTCATCTAGTTATGGTTGCATGGGTCGATTCACAGCTCCTGGCCCCGCCTTTTCACTGGTCGCTACTAGGTCACGCTTCCTGCTCCATGGGCGTTATCATACCTCTTCTTAAAGCTATGTATGGATCCTGCCTCCACTACGTCACTTCCCAGACTATTCCACATCCTGACAACTCTGTGACTGAAGAAATACTTCCTAACATCACAGTGATTCACCCGAGTCTTCAACTTCCAACTGTGTCCCCTTTGTTGCTGTCGTTATCATATTCCCTTTATCTCCCCTGTCTTCCAGTGTCGTCAGGTTGATTTCCCTTAACCTCTCCTCGTAGGACATACCCCTTAGCTCCGGGACTAGTCTTGTTGCAAACCCTTGCAACAATGGAAATAAGTCACTCTGTCTGACTTTTTGGGTTATCGCAGGTTTCTACACGTATGCTGCTATGTATGATAATGTATGTAACTGTATTTGTGTATACCTGAATAAACTTACTTACTCCTTACGTGCTTGGCTACGTGTGGGTTCCAAACTGGTGCTGCATACTCCAATATGGACCTAACGTACACAATGTGTGTGTGTGTGTGTGTGTGTATGTGTGTGTGTGTGTGTGTGTGTGTGTGTGTGTGTGTATGTGTGTGTGTGTATGTGTAGTGTGTGTGATTGTGTGTATGTGTATGTGTGTGTGTGTGTGTGTATGTGTGTGTGTGTGTGTGTGTGTGTGTATGTGTGATGTGTGTGTGTGTGTGTGTGTGTGTGTTGTGTGTGTGTGTGTGTGTGTTGTGTATTGTTGTGTGTATGTGTGTTGTGTGTGTGTGTTTGTGTATGTGTGTGTGTGTGTGTGTGTGTGTATGTGTGTTGTGTATGTGTGTATGTGTGTGTGTGTATTTGTGTATGTGTGTGTGTGTGTGTGTGTGTGTATGTGTGTGTGTGTATGTGTGTATGTGTGTGTGTGTGATGTTGTGTGTGTGTGTGTGTGTGTGTGTGTGTGTGTGTGTGTGTGTGATGTGTGTGTGTGTGTTGTGTGTGTGTGTGTGTGTGTGTGTGTGTGTGTGTGTGTGTGTGTGTGTGTGTATGTGTTGTGTGTGTGTGTGTATGTGTGTGTGTGTTGATGTGTGTGTGTGTGTGTGTGTGTGTGTGTGTGTGTGTGTGTGTGTGTGTATGTGTGTGTTTATGTGTGTGTACTCACCTATTTGTACTCACCTATTTGTGGTTGCAGGGGTCGAGTCATAGCTCCTGGCCCCGCCTCTTCACTGATTGCTACTAGGTCCTCTCTCTCCCTGCTCCATGAGCTTTATCAAACCTAGTCTTAAAACTATGTATGGTTCCTGCCTCCACTATGTCGCTTTCCAAGCTATTCCACTTCCTGACAACTCTATGACTGAAGAAATACTTCCTAACATCCCTTTGACTCATAGGAGTCTTCAACTTCCAATTGTGACCCCTTGTTTCTGTGTCCCCTCTCTGGAACATCTTGTCTCTGTCCACCTTATCTATTCCTCGCAGTATTTTATATGTCGTTATCATGTCTCCCTAACCCTCCTGTCCTCTAGTGTCGTCAGGCCGATTTCCCTTAACCTTTCTTCGTAGGACAATCCCCTTAGCTCTGGGACTAGTCTTGTTGCAAACCTTTGCACTTTCTCTAATTTCTTGACGTGCTTGACCAGGTGTGGGTTCCAAACTGGTGCTGCATACTCCAGTATGGGCCTGACGTATATGGTATACAGAGTCTTGAATGATTCCTTGGTGAGGTATTGGAACGCTATTCTTAGGTTTGCCAGCCGCCCGTATGCTGCAGCAGTTATCTGATTGATGTGTGCCTCAGGAGATGTGCTCGGTATTATACTCACCCCAAGATCTTTTCTTTGAGTGAGGTTTGCAGTCTTTGGCCACCTAGACTATACTCTGTCTGCGGTCTTCTTTGCCCTTCCCCGATATTCATGACTTTACATTTGGCAGGGTTAAATTCAAGGAGCCAGTTACTGGACCAGGCTTGCAGCCTGTCCAGGTCTCTTTGTATTCCTGCCTGATCCTCGACTGATTTGATTCTTCTCATTAACTTCACATCATCTGCAAACAGGGACACTTCTGAGTCTATCCCTTCCGTTATGTCATTCACATATACCAAAAACAGTACAGGTCCTAGGACTGACCCTTGTGGAACTCCACTCGTCACAGGTGCCCACTCTGACATCTCGTCACGTACCATGACTCGTTGTTGCCTCCCTGTCAGATATTCTCTGATCCATTGCAGTGCTTTTCCTGTTACGTGTCCTGATCCTCTAGCTTTTGCATTAATCTCTTGTGAGGAACTGTGTCGAACGCCTTCTTGCAGTCCAAAAAATGCAGTCTATCCACCCTCTCTCTCGTGTCTTACTTCTGTTACCTTGTCATAAAACTGCAGTAGGTTTGTGACACAGGATTTTCCTTCCCTGAAACCATGCTGGTTGTCGTTTATAAGCTTGTGTCTTTCTAGGTGCTCCACCATTCTCCTCCTGATGATCTTCTCCATGACTTTGCATACTATACACGTCAGTGACACAGGTCTGTAGTTTAATGCCTCGTGTCTGTCTCCTTTCTTAAAATTGGGACTACATTTGCCATCTTCCACGCCTCAGGTAGTTGCCCAGTTTCAATGGATGTGTTGAAGATTTGTGTTAGTGGCACACACAACATCTCTGCTCCTCTCTAAGGACCCACGGAGAAATGTTGTCCGGTCCCACCGCTTTTGAGGTATCGAGTTCACATAGCAGCTTCTTCACCTCCTCCTCGGTTGTGTGTATTTCATCCAGCACTTGTTGGTATACCTCCCTATTCTGAATTCCTGGAGTCCTTCCTGTCTCCTGTGTAAATACTTCTTTAAATCTCATGTTGAGCTCCTCACATACCTCTTGGTCGTTTATTGTGAACTCCCCACCTTCCTTTCTCAGCCTGATTACCTGGTCCTTGACTGTTGTTTTCCTCCTGATGTGGCTATACAGCAGCTTCGGGTCAGACTTGACTTTTGATGCTATATCATTTTCATATTGTCGCTGAGCCTCCTTCTTACCTGTGCATATTCGTTTCTGGCTCTTCGGCTAATCTCTTTATTTTCCTGGGTCCTTTGTCTTCTGTACTTTTTCCATTCTCTATTACACTTACTTTTGCCTCCCTACACCTCTGGGTGAACCAAGGACTCGTTCTGGTCTTCCCATTACTTCTGTTTCCTTGGGGACAAACCTCTCCTCTGCCTCTTTGCATTTGGTTGTCACATATTCCATCATTTCTTTTACTGGTTTTCCTGCCAATTCTCTCTCCCACTGAACGTCTTGTAGGAAGTTCCTCATGCCTGTGTAGTCCCCCCTTTTGTAGTTTCGTTTCTCCCTTCCTATTCCTGCTCCCCTCTCCACTTGTAGCTCAACTATATAATCAAAACACAGAACCAAATGATCACTAGCTCCAAGGGGCCTTTCATACGTGATATCCTCGATGTCCGAACTACTCAAGGTGAATACTAGGTCGAGTCTTGCTGGATCATCCCCACCTCTCTCTGGTAGTGTCTCTAACATGTTGATGCATGAGGTTTTCCAGTACCACATCCATCATCTTGGCTCTCCATGATTCAGGACCCCCATGGGGCTCCAGGTTTTCCCAATCAATCTCTTTGTGATTGAAATCACCCATAACTAGTAACTTTGCTCTCCCCATGTGGGCTCTTCTGGCTACCTCGGCTAGTGTGTCTACCATTGCTCTGTTGCTCTCGTCGTATTCTTCTCTTGGCCTCCTGCAGTTCTGTGGCGGGTTGTACATTACAGCAATTACCACCTTATGGCCCTCAGACTGAATTGTTCCTACTATGTAGTCCCTTTCACCCATTCCATCCATTCCTTCCACTTCCTCAAATCCCCACCTGTTCTTAATGAGCAGTGCAACTCCTCCTCCCCCTCTGCTCCCTCTATCTTTCCTGAGGATTTGATATCCGGGTGGAAAGATTGCATCTGTTATCATCCTGGTGAGTTTCGTTTCTGTGAGTGCTATTATGTCTGGGGATGTCTCCTTTATTCTTTCATGCCACTCCTCACATTTATTTGTTATACCATCTGCATTTGTATACCAAACCTTTAACTTCTTTTCTAAAACCGTAGTCTGGGGGTATGTTGGGGTTGGGAAAGTGGGAGATCTGATGGGGAACTATGGGTGGTTGGTGTGAAGGTGGAGTTTGTAATGAGGTGGGTGGAATCATTGGGTATGGCATGTGTGTTTTGGGTTAGGTTGTTTGGTTGCATTGGGGTTGTCCAGGTTGGGGAACATCTGAAGGTGGTTGTGTTAGAGCTTCCTCCTGAGTCTGGGTTCTCCTGTCCATCTCTCTTTCCTCCTTTTGTCTCTGTACCCTCTCTTTCAGTTTCTGTCTTTCTTCCGTGTTCTGTCGCGGTGGAATACACCCTCCGGTACTCTGACATATCCCTTAGTCTTGCTTTCTCCTGCAGGATCCTGTTTCGAGTCAATTCTGCTTTGAAAATTACTTTGACTGGCGGATTCTTCCTCTTGCAAACCCCCTATTCTCAGAAAATTTGCCAGCTGGGTCATGTCATCTTCTCCTATTGCTTTCATGATGTTTTCAATCGCATTTTCTCCCCTTGTCTTCTTGCTTCATAAGTTTCCCCTTCAGCTTCCTGGAGCCCGTAAACAAAGACTGATCTCTCTCTTACATTCTCCCACTGCCTATCCCTATGTAACCCCTGATTCGATTTAGTTGCCTCCATTGCAGCTTTCCTTTCTTCAATCTCTTCACTGTGTGTGTGTGTGTATGTGTGTGTGTGTGTGTATGTGTGTGTTTATGTGTGTGTGTGTGTGTGTGTGTGTGTGTGTGTATGTGTGTGTATGTGTGTGTGTGTGTGTGTGTGTGTGTATGTGTGTGTTTATGTGTGTGTGTGTGTGTGTATGTGTGTGTGTGTGTGTGTGTGTATGTGTGTGTTTATGTGTGTGTGTGTGTGTGTGTGTGTGTGTGTGTGTGTATGTGTGTGTGTATGTGTGTGTGTGTGTGTGTGTGTATGTGTGTGTTTATGTGTGTGTGTGTGTGTGTGTGTGTGTATGTGTGTGTGTGTGTGTGTGTATGTGTGTTTATGTGTGTGTGTGTGTGTGTGTGTGTTGTGTGTGTGTGTGTGTGTGTGTGTGTGTGTGTGTATGTGTGTGTTTATGTGTTGTGTGTTTTATGTGTGTGTTGTGTGTGTGTGTGTGTGTGTGTGTGTGTGTGTGTGTGTGTGTGTGTGTGTGTATGTGTGTGTGTGTGTGTGTGTGACGACACTCAAGGATGATGTCACCTACAGTACCCAACGTGACTGTAGAAGAGAGAAATAGGAAGCACGGTTCACTGTCAAGTCAGACTCCCGGTACTATCATGTGTGGGCATCAGTTAACTTGTAGCAGTAATTCTCAATGACCATCTTAAGGATAATGTTGTTGTTGACTAAAAGTTCAGTGATGGAGCCAGGCTCTGGGATAATTAAACTGGCTCTGTAACCAGACCTGCTTCCCCAACAACAACACTCACACTGGGGTCATCCAACAATATAGCCTCAACAATGCAGGACTGTGTTGGAAAAGGACAGAATTCGCTTTCTGACTGAGAGTTCCTCATGCTGGGGATTTTCTATTGGCTGTTCCTAATTCTTCCCCAACCTAACTACGCCAACATTATGCGTTACCAAACAAAACCAACTTTGTGTTTCTTCACCATCTCTTATAATTGTTCCATAGACTGAGATAATAAACTTACTTGGAAACTACTTAAGTAATCCCAATTAACTTGATGGGGGGGGGTGTAGATTCGCCGGAACACCCCCGGCCCGGGTAACTTGATGGGGGCGGGTGTAGATTCGCCGGAACACCCCCGGCCCGGGTAACTTGATGGGGGGGTGTAGATTCGCCGGAACACCCCCGGCCCGGGTAACTTGATGGGGGGGTGTAGATTCGCCGGAACACCCCCGGCCCGGGAAACTTGATGGGGGCGGGTGTAGATTCGCCGGAACACCCCCGGCCCGGGTAACTTGATGGGGGGGTGTAGATTCGCCGGAACACCCCCGGCCCGGGTAACTTGATGGGGTGTAGATTCGCCGGAACACCCCGGCCCGGGTAACTTGATGGGGGTGTAGATTCGCCGGAACACCCCGGCCCGGGTAACTTGATGGGGTGTAGATTCGCCGGAACACCCCCGGCCGGTAACTTGATGGGGGTGTAGATTCGCGGAACACCCCGGCCCGGGTAACTTGATGGGGGTGTAGATTCGCCGGAACACCCCGGCCCGGGTAACTTGATGGGGGGTAGATTCGCCGGAACACCCCCGGCCCGGGTAACTTGATGGGGGGGGGTGTAGATTCGCCGGAACACCCCCGGCCCCGGTAACTTGATGGGGGGGGTGTAGATTCGCCGGAACACCCCCGGCCCGGGTAACTTGAGATCACTAAATCAGTTTAAAGTACAGTGGTACCTCGACAGCTCCCAACAATTATGTAAGTGCATTTCTGTAAGTGCTTTTGTAAGTGTATTTTTGCCCGCCTCCGGATGGGTTACAAGTATCTTTGGCAGGTTAAATCACCACCACCAGATGTAGACCAAACAAATGTAAACTTTGCCAGTTGGATTATTGTCACACCCTGCGTCATTATGTACTGGAGTGCGTCACACCCTGCGTCATTATGTACTGGAGTGCGTCACACCCTGCGTCATTATGTACTGGAGTGCGTCACACCCTGCGTCATTATGTACTGGAGTGCGTCACACCCTGCGTCATTATGTACTGGAGTGCGTCACACCCTGCGTCATTATGTACTGGAGTGCGTCACACCCTGCGTCATTATGTACTGGAGTGCGTCACACCCTGCGTCATTATGTACTGGAGTGCGTCACACCCTGCGTCATTATGTACTGGAGTGCGTCACATCCTGCGTCATTATGTACTGGAGTGCGTCACATCCTGCGTCATTATGTACTGGAGTGCGTCACACCCTGCGTCATTATGTACTGGAGTGCGTCACATCCTGCGTCATTATGTACTGGAGTGCGTCACACCCTGCGTCATTATGTACTGGAGTGCGTCACACCCTGCGTCATTATGTACTGGTGCGTCACACCCTGCGTCATTATGTACTGGAGTGCGTCACATCCTGCGTCATTATGTACTGGAGTGCGTCACACCCTGCGTCATTATGTACTGGAGTGCGTCACATCCTGCGTCTTATGTACTGAGTGCGTCACACCCTGCGTCATTATGTACTGGAGTGCGTCACATCCTGCGTCATTATGTACTGGAGTGCGTCACACCCTGCGTCATTATGTACTGGAGTGCGTCACACCCTGCGTCATTATGTACTGGAGTGCGTCACACACTGCGTCATTATGTACTGGAGTGCGATAAAATTAATGAATTCAGAGACAACTTACTCAGAAATGTTCAAGATATGTCAAAGTATTTTATCCACAGTGGTATATTACAGACCATTCTGGAAAAATACCCTGACTTTGTTCCCTGTAAATAAAGCATTGACACGTACGTACGTGCGTGCGTGCGTGTGCGTGTGTGTGTTAGTTACCATTTTGTCCTAGGCACATGTCGATTAGACACTAGGCCCGTTGTATGTATGTGTGTGTGTGTGTGTGTAAGGAAACACTTCGAAATGTTTCTGCCCCGCCGGGAATTGAACCCGGGCCCTCCGTGCGTGAAGCAAGAGCGCTAGCCACCATGCCATCGGGGCGTGTTCGTGTGTGTACTCACCTAGTTGTACTCACCTAGCTGTACTCTCCTAGTTGTGGTTGCAGGGGTCGAGTCATAGCTCCTGGCCCCGCCTCTTCACTGGCCGCTACTGTACTCACCTATTTGTGGTTGCAGGGGTCGAGTCATAGCTCCTGGCCCCGTGTGTGTGTGTGACCCAACAATTAAAATTTGCACCAATAACTCATTACAGTTGTGACCGGGTGTAGACTAGTAAATTGCTCATTACTTTATAATTTATGATTGCAACCATGTATAAAAGTAAGTAAATTTGCTTACTTACATGATTCATTACCTTTGAAACTTGTGAGTTCATTACCTTTGTACCTTGTTCAGCTATCAAAACTTTGGGGCCCAGTCTCTGGACCCATTATATACCTCTATAATATGTAAATACCTTTGTAACTTGACATGATTGTGACCAAATCTACCTGAGTTCATTACCTTTGTAACTTGCTCAGTTATCAAAACTTTGAGGCCCAGTCCCTGGACCCATTATGTACCTGTGTAAACTTTTGACCACCGCCCACAGGATGGGTATGGGGTGACCACCGCCCACAGGATGGGTATGGGGTGACCACCGCCCACAGGATGGGTATGGGGTGACCACCGCCCACAGGATGGGTATGGGGTGACTACCGTCCACAGGATGGGTATGGGGTGACTACCGTCCACAGGATGGGTATGGGGTGACTACCGTCCACAGGATGGGTATGGGGTGACCACCGCCCACAGGATGGGTATGGGGTGACCACCGCCCACAGGATGGGTATGGGGTGACCACCGCCCACAGGATGGGTATGGGGTGACCACCGCCCACAGGATGGGTATGGGGTGACCACCGCCCACAGGATGGGTATGGGGTGACCACCGCCCACAGGATGGGTATGGGGTGACTACCGCCCACAGGATGGGTATGGGGTGACCACCGCCCACAGGATGGGTATGGGGTGACCACCGCCCACAGGATGGGTATGGGGTGACCACCGCCCACAGGATGGGTATGGGGTGACCACCGCCCACAGGATGGGTATGGGGTGACCACCGCCCACAGGATGGGTA
The DNA here is from genome assembly GCA_009830355.1 of Cherax destructor. NCBI lineage: Eukaryota > Metazoa > Arthropoda > Malacostraca > Decapoda > Parastacidae > Cherax > Cherax destructor. Next base: position 30,543 of record WNWK01016218.1, on the reverse strand, counting down.
TGGGGTGACCACCGCCCACAGGATGGGTATGGGGTGACCACCGCCCACAGGATGGGTATGGGGTGACCACCGCCCACAGGATGGGTATGGGGTGACCACCGCCCACAGGATGGGTATGGGGTGACCACCACCCACAGGATGGGTATGGGGTGACCACCGCCCACAGGATGGGTATGGGGTGACCACCGCCCACAGGATGGGTATGGGGTGACCACCGCCCACAGGATGGGTATGGGGTGACCACCGCCCACAGGATGGGTATGGGGTGACCACGCCCACAGGATGGGTATGGGGTGACCACCGCCCACAGGATGGATGGGGTGACCACCGCCCACAGGATGGGTATGGGTGACCACCGCCCACAGGATGGGTATGGGGTGACCACCGCCCACAGGATGGGTATGGGGTGACCACCGCCCACAGGATTGGGTATGGGGTGACCACCGCCACAGGATGGGTATGGGGTGACCACCGCCCACAGGATGGGTATGGGGGACCACCGACCAACAGGATGGGTATGGGGTGACCACCGACCAACAGGATGGGTATGGGGTGACCACCGCCCACAGGGATGGGTATGGGGTGACCACCGCCCACAGGATGGGTATGGGGTGACCACCGACCAACAGGATGGGTATAGGGGACACCGCCCACAGGATGGGTATGGGGTGACCACCGCCCACAGGATGGGTATGGGGTGACCACCGCCCACAGGATGGGTATGGGGTGACCACCGCCCACAGGGTGGGTATGGGGTGACCACCGCCCACAGGATGGGTATGGGGTGACCACCGCCCACAGGATGGGTATGGGGTGACCACTCTCACAGGATGGGTGGGGTGACCACCGCCCACAGGATGGGTATGGGGTGACCACCGCCCACAGGGATGGGTATGGGGTGACCACCGCCCACAGGATGGGTATGGGGTGACCACCGCCCACAGGATGGGTATGGGGTGACCACCGCCCACAGGATGGGTATGGGGTGACCACCGCCCACAGGATGGGATGGGTGACCACCGCCCACAGGATGGGTATGGGGTGACCACCGCCCACAGGATGGGTATGGGGTGACCACCGCCCGGATGGGTATGGGGTGACCACCGCCCACAGGATGGGTATGGGGTGACTACCGCCCACAGGATGGGTATGGGGTGACCACCGCCCACAGGATGGGTATGGGGTGACCACCGCCCACAGGATGGGTATGGTGACCACCGCCCACAGGATGGGTATGGGGTGACCACCGCCCCACAGGATGGGTATGGGGTGACCACCGCCCACAGGATGGGTATGGGGTGACCACCGCCCACAGGATGGGTATGGGGTGACCACCGTCCACAGGACGGGTATGGGTGACCACCGCCCACAGGATGGGTATGGGGTGACCACCGTCCACAGGATGGGTATGGGGTGACCACCGTCCACAGGATGGGTATGGGGTGCATAATAAAGATATTAAACTATCGACACTCGAACAGTCTTCTGGAACGAATTAAACTCGTAACTCGAGGTACCACTGTATTAATATATATTTAAATCTGTACTATTTTGCTACCTTCTTTTTTTGTAATAATGCATAACTAAAATTATAACACTCAAAAACCTATGTCTGTAAACATTAGTATTAGTCTGGCCAAAGTGCACAATATGCTAGTGTTTTTAGTGCTTAACAGCATCTTATTACACGTAGAGTATATTTTGTATACTACGCAAAGAAATTTTGTTTTTGGTACACGCCTTGACCCCCAGACTATCAGCCTCAGTGTTGTACACACACACACACACACACACACCAATTCATGTACCATTGTGTTGTGTGTCAAAGATCCCAGTGAAAGATTGCAAGGCATGAAGAGGTTAACATTAAGAGGAGGCTTGCAACAGCCAGTTGCCCCAGCAAAAAGGGAGCCGCCCAAACTATTCAGATACGACGGCAGCCAAAAACATCTGTGTGAGCCTGGATAGACAGCAAGCAGGTAGTGTGAGGGTATACATGTATATCCAATTGGCTGATCCACACTTATCAAGGTAAGGTGAGGTAGAAAGTGAATAACGTAGCGGCAATGGTGGGTGATGAGTGGTGTCAGAATGTGTTGTGCAGCTGGGTATCATGACTCACAAAATCCAAATAACAACTGCAACAAACAAGGGAAGGCATGGGTTTGGAACCTATGGCAAGTGGTTAACGCACTGACCTGTAAATTTAATGACTCATTTGTTATCTTCAAACCCCACCTTTAACTAATAGTGGTATTGTAAGAATGGTGGTATTGTAAGAATGGTGGTATTGTAAGAATGGTGGTATTGTAAGAATGGTGGGATTGTAAGAATGGTGGTATTGTAAGAATGGTGGTATTGTAAGAATGGTGGTATTGTAAGAATGGTGGTATTGTAAGAATGGTGGTATTGTAAGAATGGTGGTATTGTAAGAATGGTGGTATTGTAAGAATGGTGGGGTTGTAAGAATGGTGATATTGTAAGAATGGTGGGATTGTAAGAATGGTGGGATTGTAAGAATGGTGGGTTTGGGAAGAATGGTGGGATTGTAAGAATGGTGGATTGAAGAATGGGGGGGTTGTAAAAATGGTGGGATTGTAAGAATGGTGGGATTGAAGAATGGTGGGATTGTAAGAATGGTGGGATTGTAAAAAGGGGGAATATTGTAAAATGGTGGGATTGAGGCCAATGTGAGGGGGGGATTGGTATTGAGGGTGGTGCGGGGGAAAAGGGGATGGTGATGGTTTTTAGGGTGGTGCTGGGTAGAACAGGTGATGGTGATGGGATTGAGGGGGGTGTTGGGTAGAAAAATTTATTGGGGGGTTTGAGGGGGGCAGAACGGGGATGGTGATGGGATTGAGGTTGGTGCTGGGGAACGGGGTGGTGAGGGTTTTGGGGGGGTGGGGAAAAAGGGATGGGATGGATTTGAGGGTGGTGCTGGGTAGAACGGGGTGGTGATGGGAAGGGTGGTGCTGGGTAGAACAGGTGATGGTGATGGGTACTGAGGGGTGGTGCTGGGTAAACAGGGATAGTGATGGGTATTAAGGGTGGTGTTGGGTAGAACAGGTGATGGTGATGGGTTTGGGGAGGTGGTGCTGGGTAGAACAGGTGATGGTGATGGGTATTAAGGGGGTGGTGCTGGGAGAACAGGTGATGGGATGGATATTGAGGTGGTGCTGGGTAGAACAGGTGATGGTGATGGGTACTGAGGGTGGTGCTGGGTAAAAAAGGTGAAGTGATGGGTATTGAGGGTTGGTGCTGGGTAGAACAGGTGATGGTGGTGGGTATTGGGGTGGTGGGGAGACCAGGTGATAGTGATGGGTTTAAAGGGGGGTGGTGCTGGGTAGAAAGGTGATGGTGATGGGTATTGAGGGTGGTGGGGGGGTAAACAGGAAAAGGTGAGGGGAAAATTGGGGTTGGGCTGGGGGGGAACAGGTGATGGTGATGGATATTGAGGGTGGTGCTGGGTGAACAGGTGATGGTGGGGGGGTACGGGGGGGTGGTGCTGGGTAAAACAGGTGATAGTGATGGGTATTGAGGGGGTGCTGGGTGAACAGGTGGGGGGGGGGGTTTGGGGAGAGGGTGCGGGCCCCAGACCAGGTGAGGGGGGGGGAAGGGGGGTGGGGGGGGAGAACGGGTGATGGTGGGGGGACTGAGGGGTGGTGCTGTGAAAAAAGGGTGATGGTGGGGGGTTATTGATGGTGGTGCTGGGAGAACAGGTGTTGGGGTGATGGGTATTGAGGGGGTGCGGGGGGGAACAGGTGATGGTGATGGGTATTGAGGGTGGTGCGGGGAAAAGAACAGGTGATGGTGATGGGTTTTGGGGGGGTGGGGGCGAAGGGGGGATTGTGAGGGTATTGGGGGGGGTTTTGCTGGGAGGGGTGATGGTGAGGGTATTGAGGTTGGTGCTGGGTAGAACAGGTGATGGTGATGGGTATTGAGGGGGTTTTGCTGGGTAAAACGGGTGATGGTGATGGATATTGGGGGTGGTGCTGGGTAGAACAGGTGATGGTGATGGGTATTGAGGGTGGTGGGGGAGAACAGGTGATGGTGATGGGTCGGGGTGGTGCTGGGTAAAACAGGTGATAGTGATGGGTATTAAGGGTGGTTGCTGGGTAGAACAGGTGATGATGGGTATTGAGGGTGGTGCTGGGAAACGGGTGATGGTGATGGGTACTAGGGTAGTGCTGTGTAGAACAGGTGATGGTGATGGGTATTGAGGGTGGTGGGGGAGAACAGGTGATGGTGATGGGTATTGAAGGTGGTGCTGGGTAGAACAGGTGATGGTGATGGATATTGAGGGTGGTGCTGGGTAAACCCCAGGTGATGGTGATGGGTACAAAGGGGGGGGTTTTGGGGGGAAAAACGGGGGGATAGTGGGGTAATGGGGGGGTTGGGGGTCAGGTGATGGTGATGGGTTTTGGGAGGGGCTGGGGACAGATGGTGTTGGGAAAACGGGGGGTGGGGTGCTGTGTAGAACAGGTGATGGTGAGGGTATTGAGGGTGGTGGGGGGAGAACAGGTGGTGGTGATGGGTACTGAGGGTGGTGGGGAAAAAACAGGTGATAATGATGGGTATTGAGGGGGTTTTGCTGGGTAAAAAAAGGGGAAGGTGGGGGGTATTAGGGTTTGCTGGGTAGAACAGGTGATGGTGATGGGTATTGGGGTGGTTGGGTAGAACAGGTGATGGTGATATATTGGGTTTTTGGGGGTAGAACAGGTGATATTGATGGGTACTGAGGGGTGCTGGGTAAAACAGGTGATAGTGATGGGTTTGAGGGGTGGGGGGTAGAACAGGTGATGGTGGTGGGTATTGAGAGTGGGGGGTAGACCAGGTGATGGTGATGGGTACTGAGGGGGGGTGCTGGGTAGAACAGGTGATGGTGATGGGCCCCTGGGGGGGGTCTGTGGGGGAACAGGTGATGGTGGGGGGAATTGATGGTGGTGGGGGAGAAGGGGGATGGTGGGGGGTATTGGGGGGTGAGAACAGGTGATGGTGATGGGAGAAGGGGAGGGGAAAATTATTTGGGGGGGGAACAGGGGGGGGTGGGGGTGAACAGGTGATGGTGGGGGGGTAGAACAGGTGATGGGGGCTGGGTAGAACAGGTGGGGGGCGGGAGCGGTGATGGTGGGGGGTTAGAACAGGTGATGGTGGGGGGTAGAACAGGTGATGGGTTTGAGGTGGTGCTGGGTAGAAGGGGGTGATGGTGCTGGGTAAAAAAATTGATGGGTTGAGGGTGGCCCCTTGGGGGTTGGTGTGGGTGGAACGGGTGATGGTGCTGGGTGGAAACAGGTGAGGTGATGCCTAAAAAAAAACAAAAAAATTTTTTTTGGGGAAATAGTCTGTTAATGGTAGTCTGTGGAAGTTTCATGTAGAGAATACAGTGGTCCCCGACTTACATTTTTTCATTCCAGAATGCTGTTCAAGTGCCATTACCAAACAATTTTTCCCCATAAGGAATGATGTAAAATAGACAAAATTTTTTCCCCCCAAAATTCACTTAAAAAAACATTTAAAAAAAAAACTTACAAAAAAGGGGGAGTTTGGGACCATCGTAAGTCGAGGTACCACTGTATTTGACAAAAAGGGTTTTGTTAAAATTTTCCGTGGGGTCCCCGGTACCAAAACTCCTAAACCCCATTCACGGGGGTTATGAATCTTTTATGTCTAAACAGAAGGGGGTACTTGAACTTACGGGGAAAACAGAAGAACTTTCTTGATGTACTGAGATAAAAAAAAGGGGCCCCGATTCACCTTCCCTTTTTCCCCACTTTCCCCCGCCCCCTTCCTTTTCCCCCCAAAAACCCCCACACACAGGTGAAGAGATAAAAAACTTGCCCCTGCTGGGCTCTGGGTGACTCCCATAATGTATTGCCTCACCACACACTGAAGACACCAGGAGATTTTTCCCTTTAATTTTAAAAAAACCCAAAAACAACACCACCCTTAAAAACACTCTTAACTGAAAACATCTAAAATACTAGACCTTCCATCATAAACAATTTTTTAAATTTTTCACTTTTTCCAACACCAGAAAAATTTTAGCCTAGGGTTTGAACTCATTGTAAGCAAAACCTAAAACTTTGCCATGGGGTTTAACCCCCCCAATACCTGATTTTTTTGACATGTTATTCAATTAAAAGTCTAGGGGGTGGAAAAAGCCTTTTTTCACTATAGAATGTGTCTAAAACCCCCGATAATTGTTTACACTACAAAATTTTAAAAAAAACCCATAATGTGTTTACACTATCTATTTTAAATTTTCTCAAAAATTTTGGGATAAAATACAAACACACCAAAAACGGGGGTTCCAATACAAAACTGCTGTTGAAAAAGGGCTGTGCTTATACAGCAGGCTAGGTTGGGGGTACTGTTGTATTGGGGGGCCCTGTTTAAACCCCCAAAGATTGGGGGTTTGGGGGGTACTGCTGTACAGGGGGTTCTTTTACAGCGGGTTTTAAAATTCCCAGGCAAATACTGCGGGGGGCCCGTTTATACAGCATTTTTAGGTTCCAGGATACTGTTCCCGGAGGGCCCTGCTTATACAGAAAATTTTGTTTCCCCGGCTACTGCTGTACAGGGGGGGCATTATTTAAAAAATTTTTGTTCTGGGCTACACCCATCAGGGACACAGAACATGTCTCCTGTAAAAATTTTTGGGACCTGAAAAATTTAAAACTGTATCTATACAGACACTTTATGTAAAAAAAACCCGTAAAATGAACTTACCTGATGTGTACATAAAATTTTGACCTTGTAATGTAGTTACAATTTAAAAAAAAATTCCTCCAGCTCTGAAAGAAAAAAAAAAGGGGTTTACAAAACATATTTTAATCCCAAAAAACAAAAGGTACCCCCAAAAGAGCAGCTCCCAACTCGAACAATTATTTTAATGTATTTCAAAAGTTTTTTTAAATGTATTTTTGGGGGGTGGGGAAAAGGATTAATCTAATTACATTATTCCTTATGGGAACAAATTCGTTTGGTATCGGCACTTGAACAGCATTCTGAAATGCTTTTCTGAACTCGAGGTACCACTGTACATGGCCCCAAAAGGGGAAACCCCCGGGTTCCCGACATTTATGGGAAAAAAGTGCTTGGGAAAAATTTTTGGGGGGGCTGAAATAGACTAACCAAAGAAATTTTTTCCTTAAGGGGGAAAATTTTTCGGTAATGGGACTTGAGCAGACTTCAGGAGTAAATTTTTTTCAAAAATGGGGTCCACTGTATAGTGTACTGTAGAATGATTTTATGTAGATATGGATAGTGGTCCCTTTTTCTTAAAAATTTGTTCCAGAATGCTGCTCAAGTGCCATTCCAACGAATTTATTTTCCCTTTAAAAATAATGTCACGTAGGTTAGTCTATTTCAGACCCCCAAAAAAAAACTTGCCAAAAACACTTACGAAAATACACTTACATAAATGTTCGAGTTTGGGGGTCCCCCCGAAAACCGAGGGGGGCCCCTGTAAAAAATATACTGTGACTTCTTGGGGGGTTTAAAACCCAGGCAGGGTGCTAAAAAAACGGCGGCTTGTTCCCCCGGGTTGTCACAGTACTTTTTGGTTTTAAAATTTCCCCTTAATTCATTTTGTTTCTGCCCCCGGGGGAATGGATCCAAAAAAGGAAAGGAATCAAATTAGTCCTGTAGCCTCCATGGCCACATATGTGCTCACGTCATGAGAAAACAAGAATACAACCATAACACCATTCAAAAATACACCCAAAGCCCCTTTTTAAAAACCCAAAAACACAGCCAGAGATTTTTCTCATTATGCACTGCATGCTGCAGGATTTTTAATACTGCGCACACTGACCACAGACCCTTTTTTTCCTTTGTAGGCCCCCCCAGATATCTCCCATCAGATTTGAAGGAGCTAAATTTTGGGGAAGTAAGGGGCCCCGACACTGGCCCCAAGCCAGTGTGTCCCCCCCAAAAGGGTTAATGACCTTTTCCCACCGACCACTTTAGGAACAGAACTCTGTTGTTAAGTGAGGAGAGTCATTCCAAAATTTAGTCTTTTAAAAGACTTAAGTGTGCCCAAAATCCTCTGAGTAACTATGGGCTTTCTGCACACACAAAAATGTCACCCATCTCTGTACAACATTGCATCATGAGAAAACAATATACAGCCCCCCGGTTTACATTATTAATTGCCCCAGAATGTTTCCAATCACCAAAAAAATTTTTTCCCCCTGGGAATAATGTAAATTAAATTAGCCTTTTTAAAAACCCCCCAAAAAACATTTAAAAAAAAGCACTTACAAAAATACACTTACATAATTGGTCGAGTTTGGCCCCCAACGAAATCGGGGACCACTGTACAGTGGAACCCTGGTTTTTTAACACCCCCAACCCGAATAATTATGTAAGTGTATTTTTAAGTGTTTTTTGTAAGTGTATTTTTGGGGTCTAAATGGACTAATCTAAATTTGTCCTTAGGGGAACAAACTTGGGTAACGGTGCCAAAAACCTTCTGGAAAATTTTTGGGAAAAATGAGGTATACATATACTTTTCTTTTGGCCCCTTTTTAAGGACTGCCCCCAAAAAATAAAAATTTTGGAAAGGATTTTTGTAAGGGGTTTTGTAAGTGTATTTTTTTGGGGCCAAAAAGACTAATCAAAATTTCTTTAATTTCCTTTTTTTTAAATTAAAATTGCCGGAACAGCTTTTAACAGATTCTGGAATAATTAGGGCGTTAACCGGGGGGCCACTGAAAATTTTACTTAGTGCCCCGAGGCCCCAACCCCCCCGCAAACTGTGCAGATTAACCCACACAAGTCCATGTATATATGGCAATGTATACACACCAAACCAACAAAGCATAAAAACCCGATCCCCCCCCAATTTTTTACCTATGCAATTTACGTCTGTCCGCATATTTTTTAAAACCCCCAAAAAAAACCATAAATTAGAAAAAAAAAAAATATTGTATGTAAATATAGAAATTACCCTTGGTTATACTAAGAAGGTAAAATACAATGTTGAAATAATGGTAACTATAAAATTGATGGGCCCCCTTCAAGACTACATTCCATACAACAGTTTTATTTGTGAAGCCTATGAATGTGGGAAAGGAATATCAGTCTGTGAGTAATGAAACTTAAGGTAATAAAGCAGGTTGGAAAAAAAAAAAATTTTTTCCGAGAGAAATTTATTAGGTTAACCCTTTGAGGGTCCATTATAGTTCTACAGCTTTGAAGCCAGGGTCCAAATCGAAAAACTACGCCATAATTTGGGGGCTTCAAATTTAGCGTAAAAAGGGGGGGTGGCCCCTACATCTAAGAGAATGGATGTGTGTGGTCACTGTGCGCAAAAAAAAAAAAGGGGACACCCGCACTGCATTGTGGGAATGCCATCTCGAGGGTTTTTTTCATCATGCCTCCCAGCAAGGAAGCTCTCACTCCCGGGGGGGAAACCCCATTTTCCCCAAAAAAGATAGTTCTAACATTTTATGGAAGTGGATCGAAGGGAATTCTATGGTTTTGAACAATTTGTGACCGAAAGCAATGCTCGAGGTATAAAAAAATTTTTAAAAACCCGGGGACGCCCTCAACCTTCCCCCGGCTGGTGTGTCAAAATTCATTCAATTGTAATTCTCTCAAGAGAAAACTAATTTTTTCGATGGCCAGGCCTCGGGTTTTTTGGGGGTGGTGATGATAGTGATGTGGACTTTGATTTTTGTTTTGGGTGACCATTCGAGCAATAGTGGGGAAACATATTCACCAGTGCATCATCTTTTTTTATGGCTCTTGCTTGGGTAGTGTCCCCTATGCAACCAAGGGGGAGGCACCCAAAAAATACATCCAATTTCCCCTGGAATAGACAGTGAAAGTGATACTTTGGGTACAATTGGGATGGAAGACCAATGGCCAGAAAATGGTGGGAAAAGCCCGGGGTTTGCTGGGCCCAGACCAGGCTGTGACCCTTTTGGGGCCCCGAAAAAAGCGCATCGCCCCCCCAGCCCCACCCCAACCTGCACAACCACAACTACAACCAAACCCCCTTTATGATGCCAAAATACCTACCAGCAAACCACATCAGGGATTGGCAGCAAAATCCCAATTTTGTTCCCAGCCCCCCTCAATTTGATCCCCCAAAGTGGACTCCTGCCACCCTTTTTCCCTTGGAAACACTGAAAAAAGAACTGCAATTTTTTGAACTATTTTTGGCCCCTTTTTATGGAAAATATTGTCTGGGAAAGAACAAGTACAGTGGTCCCTTAATTTTGGGGATCTCCAAACTCGAACATTTATGTAAGTGTATTTTCTTTAAATGCTGTTGCAAGTGTTTTTGGGGGGGCTGAAAAATTTTTAACCCCAAAATGACATTATTTCTTAAGGAAGTAAATTCGTTCGGTAAACTTGAGCAGATTCCCGGGGGAAAAATATTCGGCGGGAAAGGGGCCCCTGTATTTTGATTACACCATGGCAAATACAACGATTTCCCCCGTCAAGATTTCAACGGTGGAAGGAGACAACTGTGGCTGGGGAAAGTATTTGTTTTTTTTAAAAAAAATGCTTATGCCTATGTCTATAAGCATAATATAAAAAAAATACTGGTCCCCAAATCAGCTAATTTGTACCCCCCCCTTCAAAAGGAAAACATCCCAGTGAACAGGTTTTTTTTACTGGAAATTTGTTGCACTTTTTTGAAAAACCAGGCCTTTTCAGAAATGACAGGTTATACAACACCCCCCAAAATACCCTTTTTTTTAAAATTTTTTATTGTAAGTGCTTTAATGTATATTTTTTTGGGGGCTGAAATGGGGTAAATTAAATTTTATCATTCCTTATGGGAATTTTCGTTTGGTAACAGCACTTGAACAGCATTCTGGAATGAGGGTGAGTTTTGGAGTGTTGAAAAAAAAAGGGGGCCCCACTTTTACATGTAAAAGGGGCCCGGGAACCGATGGTCCCCAAACTTTTCCCGTTTTTTTTAAGTTTTTTTTTAAATGCTTTTTTTAAATGTATTTTTGGGGTCTAAAAAAAAAGTCTATTTTACATTATTCCCCTTTGGGGATAAATTCGTTTTTGGAATGGCACTTGAATAGATTCCCCGGGCGAAAAAATATTGTTAACCGAGGTACCACTGTATTTATAATTCTTTTGTGAATGTAAAAGTATAGTTAATCTTTACAAAATTAATTTTTTGTGAATATTTTTGGATGTCTGGAACGGTTAATTGTATTTACAGTATTTTTGGGGGAAATAAGGTTTTGATTACAATTTTTTTCGATTTGGGGGGTCTAGCTCCTGGAACAGATTAAGATTGTTAGTCAAGGGACCACTGTATTTGTATTTGTACAAAAAAGGGGGGGTTTTTAACCGTTTGTGTGTTGTGTGGTTTCCCCCTGTGCCTAAGGGGCCATGTTTGGGGAATACCATACCTTGAAACACTTCTATTATGGAAAAAACATTAGTGGGGGTTTTCAATACAGAAACAATTTTGATAAATCATGTTTTTTACATACAGGGTCCCCGTGTTTTTAAAAACCCCCCTCAAAAAATTTTGTAAGTTTTTTGAAGTGCTTTTGAAAGGGGTTTTTTGGGGGGTTTGGGGAAAAGGGCTAATCTAATTTACATTATTCTTTGGGGGGGAAAAAATTTTTTTTAGTAATGGCACTCAAAAACCTTCGGGAAACAATTATCCCACAGTTTCCCCACTGTATTTATAGTGGATAATAAAATGTTCAAAAAATGTAGTGAGTTTCCCCGACCTATTTATAGCATTATTTTTGCTTGAAATCAGAATTTTTTTATTGCAAAAAAAAGTGTTAACCAGTGCATAAAAAAAAAAGAAATTAAAAATTTGGGGCTTCATTTAGTTTAGAGAAAACAAAACAATTGGGGTTAAATTAAAAATTTCCAAAAAGGCATAAATTTTTAACCACCTTCAAAAAACCAAAATGGTAAGTTTTTTTTGAGATTCAGCTCATTTTAGTCATATTTCATTCAGAAAACATCACTCTTTCAAGTTAAATTTTTTTTTTTTTGATCTTGCAACATCTGTAATCCTTGGAATGTAGGCAAAAAAAAAAAACACAAAATTTTTCACCGGGAAAAATTGAGGACTAGCCCAAAAAACTGCACACAAAAAATTACTTCCTACAAAAGAAAAAAGACTTGTCAGGTGGAGCAAAACCCCCCCAAGGCAGGGGTGCCACAAAATACACTAATAGACTACACTAAAAAGGGGGGCCCCGTTTTTTTTAACTGCCTCCCAGCATACAAAAGGGGGGTTCCCCCAAAGCCCCCCCTTTTTTTTAAAAGGGAGGGGCTCGACAGGCACCTTAAGTCAGTACCTAACCCCGAACTGTGGTTTGTACATTGGTTTGCGTGTGGCCAGCAATAACAGGCCCGGGGTCCCCACGAGGCCTGGTCATGGCCCGCCGTGGGGACATTAACCCCCCCAACCCCAACCTTAGGTATACAAGCCCCACAGGCATTTTTTTTTAAGGTATCCCCAAAAATTTAAAGGGGTAAAACTTAGCTTTTTTTTTTCCATAGTAGCGGGGCCATTACCATTGGGGAAAACCCTTTTTTTTGGGCCCCCCTTGTTTGGGCTCCAGTTAACAAGTCTATCAAAATGAAAAAGGCACTAGTTGGCTTATTGATCTTGAAAAAAAAACATCCAGGTGTTGCACACACATTCTTATCTTCAAAAATAAAGAATTTTGGTGTTGCTGCCATTCCCCTTTAACCTTTTTTATGCTAAAAAAAAAAATAGATTATAAAAAAAAAAAATACTCTTTACTGAATCAACAACCAGCTTAGGAAAAAAACCCCCTTTTCCTGGGGATGCCCCTTTTATTCCTAAGTCCTTGGGGAAAATTTTGGTAGCTAATCTTAAGTTTGTCTTTCAGCTTTTCCCAAATGTCATTCTCCTTTGTACATTGTTTTTTTGAAATAAAAAAAATTTTCCCAGAAAATTTTATTATTATTATAATGTAAAAGGGGCCCCAATTTGAATGTCCATTGTATACAGTCTCACCTCACTTTGGCGGGGGGTTTCCCTTCCTAAAAGTAAAAGGGGTAAATGAATTGGGTTAAAAGAGAAGCATACTATACTGGTAGTGGGTTTTGCCCCAAACCTCTTTTTTATATTGTTTTTTAACCCTTAAATTCCCCCCGTAGATATACGTTCGGGGAGTACTGCCCCCCAAAGAAGATCAACGTTTTATTTTTTTTTCCTTCAAATTTGGCACAATAGGCCTGGGGGCGCCCCAAAATGAGAATGGGTCCGTGCACTCAGTGTGCACAATATTAAAAAAAAGGGCCACTTAGAAATTTTTGGGAGCACTAGTTCAATTGAGTGCCAGTTGAGCAAATAGTGTGGAAAACACCAGGGATTCACTGAGTCATGTAAATTAACACTCCCTTTCAAGGGAAAAAAAAAAAAAATAGGTTAGATAAATACATGAGTGGCTGTGGGTGGGTGTGAGTTGCACCTGACTAGCTTGTGCAAATTGGGGCGGGGTCTGTGCCCCTTCCTTCAGAGGATGTGACCGGGGCTAGGTGGGTTCATGTTCTAAGCTGGGGAGGTGACATGGCCCCGCCTTGCATGGGCTAGTAGGCCTTTTTCAGTGTTCCTTCTTTTTTTCTTAGAAAATTTTCAGGCGGGCCCCGGTGGCTTTGGTGTCTCGGGCCCGTCTCTCTGTCTATATCTATCTGTCCTTATCCCCTTTCGTATCTGTCTATCCCCGTCTATCTATATACAGTGGACCCTCAGTTTACGTTTTCCAAAAATTTTTTTCCAAGTCCCAAACCCCAACAAATTTACTTCCTTAAGAAATAATGTCACATGTAAAAAGGGTTAGTCTATTTCAGACCAAAAAAAAATTTTAAAAAAACACTTCGAAAATACACTTACATAAATGTTGAGTTTGGGGATGCCCAAAAAACCAGGGACCACTGTCCCGGCCCCCCCTTTTTGGAATTTATTCATTCCAGAATGCTGTTCAAGGATTCCCAAACAAATTTATTCCCAAAAAGGAAAAATGTAAATTAGACTAGCCCTTTTTGGGGGCCCAAAAAAAACATTTTCAAAAGCACTTACAAAAATACACTTCATAATTGTTGAGTTTGGAGCAAACGAACCCCCGGGGTCCACTGTATATCTGTAATATATCTATATATATAATTATATATCTATATATAAATTATAATTATATAATTATATATCTATATATAAATTATATATATCTATATATATAATTATATATATATTTATATATATAATTATATTTTCTATATATATAATTAAAAACCTATATATATAATTATATAAATCTATATATAATTATATAAATCTATATATATAATTATATAAATATATATATATAATTATATAAATCTATATATATAATTATATAAATATATATATAAATTTTATATAAATCTATATATATAATTAAAAAAATTCATATATATAATTATAAAAATCATATATATAATTATATAAATCTATACATATAATTATATACTTTTAATTTTTTGCGGTTGTTATGTGAGCAAAAGTAATTTTTTATGAAGGGATTCGGGGAAAAGGCGGCCCCGGACTTGAGTTCTGGGGGGGGGAATAAGGGACGGCACTCTAAAGGGGGGGGTTTTAAATTTTTGCAGTTTTATAACTGTAAAAACCCCCCTTCGGAAACAGTGATGGAGTGAATGATGATGAAATTTTTCCCCCGGGGCCCCCCCTGCCTTGGTGGGAATCCCCATGTTTAATAAAAAAAATATATATATATATAATTATATAAATCTATATATATATAATTATATAAATCTATATATATAATTAAAAAAATCTATATATATAATTATATAGATCTATATATAATTTATATACAGTGGCCCCTCGATTGGGGATTATCATCTTACGTTATATTCGATCCCATATTTATAACGTAAAAATTTTTTGAATCGACTTACGTTGTTTGTTTCCCCAACGACATTGCCCGGTCCGCTTGGCGCCCAGCTGAGCCCCAGGGGGGGGAAAAGCGCGTGTGCTATTGTTTACAAGTGAGACCCCCCCCACCCACACCCACGCATTCATACCAGTATATTTTAAATTTTTCCACTGTTTTTTGTGCTTGCAACTGCTAAATAAGCCACCATGGGGGCCCCCAAAAAGCTCCTAAAAAAAGCCTTCCAAAGGGGAAACAGGGGGAAGCAATGCGGGAGTGAGCGGCAATGCAGGGAGTGTAGCAGGCATGCAGGGGTGTAACAGGGGGGCAGGGAGTGGCAAAAAGGTGGGGGTTGGGGGGGTGCGGGGGGGGGTGAAAAGGTGCAGGGGGGGTAGGGGAAAGGGTGCAGGGAGGTAGCAAGGATGCAGGGGGGGAAAAAGGGGGAGGGGGGGTAGCAAGGATGCGGGGAATTTTTGCAAGGATGCAGGGGTAGCGGATGCGGGAGTGTAGCAAAAGGTGCAGGGAAAGGGGGGCAGGGAGTGTAAGGGGGCAGGGAGTGTAGCAAGGGGGCAGGGAGTGTAGCAAGGATGCAGGGGGTAGCAAGGATGGGGGGTAGCAAGGATGCAGGGAGTGTAGAAGGATGCAGGGGGGGGCAAGGATGCAGGGAGGGAGCAAGGAGAGGGAGTGTTGGGGAAAGGGTTTCAGGGGGGGGTAGCAAGGATGGGGGGTAGCATTCATGCAGGGGGGGTAGCATTCATGCAGGGGGGTAGCATTCATGCAGGGGGGTAGCATTCATGCAGGGAGTGTAGCATTCAAAAAAAAAGGCCCAAAAAACCCCAGAAAAGAACTTGGTACCTGCAGTGTTTGGAAGGATTCCCCCCTTCCAAAACTAAAAAAATACCCCCCCCCTTTTCCCCCCCCCAAAACCCTTCCAAAAAATAAAAGACATGTTTTGTACAATATTTTAGTGTATTTAGTTATTCTTCATTATATTTGTAATTTAATGTCAAAAAATTTTTTTTTATTTAACTACTTTTAAAATTTTTCGGATTTTTATTTCCAAATTTTTTTAAAAATTTTTCCCAACGTTGTTTTTCCTTAAGATATGCCCCCTTTTTTCCATTAATATCGTAAAAACGGGGGTACCACTGATATATATATATATATATCAGTGGTACCAAATTTTGATATTAATCCTCGAAGGGGAATCTTAAAAGGGCAATCGTTAGGCGAATCAATTTTTATAAAAAAATTTGGAAAAATTTTCCGTCCCCAACCCAAAAAAAAGTTAAAAAAAAAAATTTTAGAAAAGACATTTTAAAACAAAAATAATGGTAATTAAAAAATTTGTAAAAAAAATGTCACCACATTTTAAGAAGTTATTGTAAGGGGGAGGAAGGAAGTAAATAATATATATATATATATATATATATATATATATATATATATTATATATATATATATATATATATATATATATATATATATATATATAATATATATATAATATATATATATAATATATATATAATATATATAAAAATATATATATATATATATATATATATATATATATATATATATATATATATATATATATATATATATATATATATATATATATATATATATATATATATATAAGGGGGAAATTAAAAGGCTTCAGAAAAAAATCTAATATTCTTCCTTGAAGTTTTTTATCCACTTCTCCGAGGCAATGGGTCCCACAATTGACACCAGAGGTGGACCCCATCCTATATATATATATATATATATATATATATATATATATATATATATATATATATATATATATATATATATATATATATATATATATATATATATATATATATAAAAAAATTTGCCGATTAGGGTAAAACTGGTAAATTTGGGGAAAACTCATTTAAAATTAAGCCTTTCAAAATTTTTCCCCTTATACGTTTAAAGATATTTTTTTTTATTTATGTTAATGTAAAAATTTATAATTTTGTACCAAGAGAAATTTTTTAAAACCTATATATATATATATATATATATATATATATATATATATATATATATATATATATATATATATATATATATATATATATATATATATATATATATATATATATACATATATATATATACAGTGGTACCCCCGGTTACGATTTTTTTTTGTTCGAGAATGCTTTTAAGTGCCATTACCAAACGAATTTACCCCCCATAAAATAATGTAAAATAGACTAGTCCTTTTACCCCCCCCAAAAAAACTTACAAAAGTATTTAAAAAAAAAACTTACATAAAAGGGGGGATTTTGGGGACCATCGTCCCCCGGGGGAAATGTATGTACAGTGGTCCCTGGAAACCCCAAAATTTCCCTTCCCGAATGTTCCCAAATGCCATTACCAAAAATTTACTTCTTTAAAAAATAATGTCACGTAGGTTGTCTATTTCAGACCCCACAAAACACTTGCAAAAAACACCCAAAAAAACACTTGCATAAATGTTCATTTTTAAAATGCACAAAAAACCGGGGGGCCCCTGTATATAAAAATATATATATATATATATATATATATATATATATATATATATATATATATATATATATATATATATATATATATATATATATATATATATATAGATATATATATAGATATATATATAGATATATATATAGATATTTAAAGGGGATATACAGGGGCCCCCGTGTTCTTATGCCCCAAAATTTTCAACAATTATGAAGTGTATTTTTTAAAGTTTTTTTTGTAAGTTTTATTTTTGGGTAAAAAAGGAAAACTAGTCTAATTTACATTATTCCTTATGGGAATAAATTTGTTTGGTAAGGGAAAATTTAACAGCATTCGGAAAAAGAAAAATTCAAAAAAGGGGGTCCACTGTACATACAGTGGTCCCTCTTTTTGGTCATCCCCAAATTTTGACAGAAAAACAGATAAGGCAAAAAAAAAAAAGGCCCTTTTCCTTTACTGGAACAATACACACAAAACCCCCACATAGAAGAGAGGAGCTTACGACGCGTTTGGGGGTTTTTACTTGGACCTTTTTTCAAAGTCACACAAAAAAAACAGAACAGGAAAAGGGGGGATTAGGCTTGCCGACACCAATAATCTTTTTTCTTTTCATGTCAGAGATCACAGTCATCCTATTAAATTTGGGCTTTTTCCCCAAAAAATGTCTACCCTACATCTAACCACATTGGTCTGGTTAATCCCCCTTCAATTTTTTCCCCTTTTGAATCTTAGCCCTGGTTTTTTCTCTGTAGATGCTTTCCTCTCCAATTACATTGTTAAATGCTCCAAACTTCAGAACCCCCGTGACTTAAATTGATTCCTTCCCCTTCTATCTTTCCCCCCTTTTCCCCTTTTATTTCTCCTTGTATTTGTCCTTCTTTTTTATTTTCATTTTTTTCCCCCCTGTGTTCTTGTCCTTCCCCCATGTGGGCCGCCAGCTGTTTGCAGTGCTCCTCTCTCCCAGAATAGGACTCCCCCTACTACTACTTCCACTACCACTACTATTCCCTTTCCCCCACCACCTTCTTCCCCCCTTCCCCTGCTGCCTATAAATCCCCCCTTTTTCCTGTTCTTTGTGTTAGTGTGACTTTGTAAATGGTCCAAGTCGGACCGAAACGTCGTCAACCCCCCTTTCTAGTACGGGTTGTGTGTGTAAGCAGAGCTAGACAGACAGATAGACAGATACAGACAGTGAAAACAAAGCCGGGTTTTCCCCGCACACATTCATTCAATGTCACTGCCTTATCAGTAGTTATCTGACAATTGTCATAACACCATTCTTCAAGTTTCATATACAGGGGCCAACTTTTTTTAATCCTTTGGGCCCCGAGTTTTTCCAAAAACATCTGAAACCATTTTCCCCCCTAAGAAAAATGTAAATACAATTAATCCGTTACAGACACCCCAAAAAATTAAAAAAAAAATTTAAAATTTTAAAGAAAAACTATAGTTTTACATACAGAAAACACACACAAATACTACATACAATTTAAAATTTATAAATAAATTAAAAAATAAACATTTAAAAAAAACTTTTTTTCCCCTTTTTTGAAGACACTTGCTGGCATCTTTAAGACTGGGAGGAGGAGTGAGGGAGGGGTTTTTTTTTGGGGGGAATCTCCCCAAAAAAAGGGCTTCAGGTAACAAGTCCCTCTCTGGGGTTACTTCCCTTTTGGTTTTTTAATGCCCCCTAGGACCAGCTTGAGAGTCACTAAACCCCTTTTAAAAAAAAATGCCCCAGCCCCCTGTTTCGGGGCTCTTCAACTTTTTTTTGAAGTGGGGCAAGATTCTGTCACTGAACATGGGGGAGATGTGGGTTTTCTTCAGCTTGCCGGGGGGGTGTTTTTCAAAAAATGTCTGCACATCAGCCCTTTGGAAAAAAAAATTTTCCCTTTAAACTCTGGGAAAAGTTACTACCTAACCGTCCAGCCTCCCCTTTTTTAATAATTTCCCCTTTAAAAGTAAATCTGCTGCTGTTTTGATGAAGCCCCTCTCAGCTTTTCGGGGGGTTAGGTCTACCCTTTTGCTCCCAACCCCTTTCCACTTTTCCCACTCACCCCAACCCCAGGCTGTTCCCCCAATGCCACTATAGAGTCCACAAAACAGGGTCGGGGGCCGCCTAAAACCCTTAAATCCCCCTTTCAACAAAACCCACAGTGGTCTAAGCAGATTTTTAAAATCCTGGAAGTCACCCCCCCCAACTTTAAATATAAGGCCTATGCAATGCACGATATTAAATGATTTTTTCCGAACTCTCTTAGGGTTAATGCAGAGGCTGAAGTTACATCAAAGCACCTTTGAAACAATGTTTTTGGGCAGTTTCTTGAAGTTGGAAATGACCTGCTGGTCCATGGGGGGGGTAAGAGGAGTGGTTAGGGGGGCAAAAACTTAATTTTGATAAAAAATAAACTTTCGGGGCAAAACACCCGGGGTTTGAGGATGAAAACTTTTCCAGTAGCAGGAGGCATTTTGAGTGGCAATTTTTTTTTCCAAGGGATTTCTTCACACTAGGGCCAAACACTGCATTTAAATTCCCAAAAAAATCCTTAGTGACCCATTACTGAAACCTTCCAATGCACACACAAATTATTCCTGTTAACATTGTGTTTCTTGAAGGCTCTGGGATTTTTTGAGTGATACACCAGTAAAGGCTTCACTTTAAAATCACCACTGGATTGGCACACATCATAAGTTTTTGCCTGTCTTTCATACGCTTGTGCCCCGGCTGTCCCTTTTTTTCCCCTTAGAAAGGGGGCCTTTTTTGGATTTTTTTCCAAAAAAAGGCCTGTTTCATCACAATTAAACACTTATTGGGAGGAATTGTTCAGTGGCTAAAACCCCTGGAATTCCTGCACAAATTTTTCAGCTGTTTTTGTTCTGAGGGGTCACCATGCCTCACAACACAGTTTTGCCACTTTTTTTTAAAATCTCAAACCAGCCTCTGCGGGCCCCAAAAACCTTTGCCCCCACTGGTTCCAGGATTGTCTTGACAAAACTCGGCAACTGCCTTCCCTTTTTTACAAATTATCGCCGTGGAAATACTATCATCCCTTTTTTGTTTTTTTTTGATCCATAACAGTAATAACCTTTTCCCTTATCCACTGTTTTTTATCTTTGTTTCGTAAATAAATCAACCCCTTTTGGGGAAGTTAGCTTCCTTTTTTTTTCTTTTCCCGGGGAGTGGTGATAGTAGATTGTCTTTTCTATACATCCCCGGGAAGCTCACCCCCCGTACGCCACCCCATATTTTTCAACAATCTCCTTCTTTTTGTTTGATGGTGTTTTCCCACCCCTTTTTCCCCTGGGGTACTAGGAAATTTTTTTGGACCCATGGTGACTTATTTCCCCCGTGACAGTCCCCCAAAACACCAAAAAAACCAAATGTATTTTGGGAAGGGTTTTAAAAAGGGTGGAAAATTTTCTCAAGTGTAAAAAAAGCTGGACTGGCTCCCCGGGGGGAGGGGGCAAGCGCAAAAACGGGCAGACAGGTCCGGGGACGTAAGCTAGCTGAGTAAAACGCCAGCCGAAAAAAAAAATTTACCGTAAAAAAAAAAAATTTGGGGCCAAAAAAAATTATCTGGGGAAGAACGTTGGGGGGTCCCCCCGTATACTCCAGGATGTCTAAAACATTGCTGGGTCATAAATACTTCATATATATTTATAGACAAAAAATGACCAAGGCAGGTGAAAATGTTCACCTGTTGGTGTATTAAAAAATTTTTTTGGGACTATTTCAGTACCTAATATTAGATTAAACGGGGGGGGGTTAAATCACAAGAACTATTATAAATTGTAATTATCAGAGCATAAAAATTATATAAATTAAAATAAAAACTAGAAAAAAAGTATATGGGGGAATTTCTGCAAGCGGCAGGACTTGATGTTCCGGGGAGGTAAAAAAACCAGCACAAAAATTTGGGGGGCTTTTTCTCGGTTTACGGCCCAAAAAAAAATTTTTTTTCCCCACCCCCTTTCAAAAAAAAGTGCTCTTCATTTAAAAAAAAATTTTTTTTTTTAAAAAAAGTGGTCACTCGGTTTCGTGCATCTCCAAACTCGAACAATTTTAATGTATTTTCGTAAGTCTGTTGCAAGTGTATTTTTTTTTTTGGGTCTGAAATAGACTAACCCCCCGGACATTATTTCTTAAAAGGGAATAAATTTTTTGGAATGGCACTTCAGCAGCATTCTGGAATTTAATTTTTTTTAAAAAAACCAAGGGGGCCCCTGTATTCGGGCAATCGCAGGTGAACGTAGATCTACATGTGGATAGTTTAAGGGGGTTTAAGTCACCTTTGCAAAATTTACAACTTTTTGGGATATTTTTAAATGTTTATACAGTAGTGTACTGATACAGTGGATCCTCGCATTGAACACTCCAATTTGCCCTTTTTTGTAAGTTTTTTATTGTAAGTGCTTTTATAAGTGTATTTTGGGGGCAAAAAAGGACTAATCTAATTTACATCATTTTTTTGGGGGGAAAAATTTTTTGGTAACAGCACTTGAAAAAACATTCTAATGAAGAATGTTGAAAAAAAAACCACTGTATTCTAAACAGAAAAAGGGAAACGCCTAATATACATTACTTAGGTATGCATACTGGTCAGAGAACTGGTCATAAGCCCCAGTTTTTTTAAAAGAGTACGTTTTAAATGAGGGGAGACTGTATGTACATACAATGTTGTACAAAGCTATGTTTTCTTGCACACTGCTCCAGTAAATCAAAAAAAAATACAGTATTATACAGAATAATAAAACGGATAACTCCCCTTATATGGCAGGTTAAATTAAAGGGGGTACTGGCGTCAAGCAAGTCACCCTTTTATCATTTAAAACTGCATATAAATCCCTTTATAACATGTTTACACTCTCATATTAAGTTAGCAATAAAACTAGGCATGAAAAATAATAAAAAAGTAAAATATACGGGCCCCCGGGTTTTCCCCAAAATTTTTTCCCCGAATGCTCCCAAGTGCCAAAAGGAATTTACTTCCTTAAGAAAAAACCAAAAAAGGTTTTTATTTCAGACCCAAAAAAAACACTTGCAAAACCACTTAAACCTTACAAAAAAAGGGGAGTTTAAAATGACCAAAAAATGAGGGACCACTGTATATACGCACACTCATTATTTTCCTTAAAATATTTGTAGATTTAATGTAGGGGGAGAGGCGAGTGATTTATTGTAGGGGGGTCGGGAGGGAACGGCCCCCACCACACCCCAATTATGTTTATTTGACTAAAAGTTGTATATACAGGGGGCCCCCCCGGATCGAACAGCCCCCAAACTCAAAAAATTTAAATTTTTTTTTTTGTACGTGCTTTTGTAAGTGTTTTTTGGGGGGGCTAAAAAGGGTTACAGTGGTCCTCGGTTTTCGGTCATATAAACTCAACATTTATGTAAGTGTATTTTTAAGGTTTTTTGAAGTTTTTTTTTGGGGGTCTGAAATAGCTTAACCTACGAGACATTATTTCTTAAGGAAGAAATTTCCCCTTGGTAATGGCACTTGAGCAGCATTCTGGAAAAATTTTTTGGCAAAACCGAGGGTCCATTGTAATCTAATTTTACATTATTTTTTGGGGGAAAAATTTTTTCGGCTTTTCCAAAAGTTTGGAATGAATTTTTCGAACCCCCGGGTACCACGCCAGGGTACCTCTCCTTCAAAAAACCCGTTCCACTCGGCTTTTAAAAGTGCCGTACCAAAAATTTTTTTTCCCCAAAAAATAAAAAAAATTGGTTTTAACCCTTTTTGGGGACCCCAAAATACACTTACAAAAGCCCCTACAAAAACACACTTACAAAATTTTTCGAGTTGGGAGCTCCCCGTTAGGGGTAACTGTAGTACAGTGGCCCCCCGGGGGTTTGGTCACCTGGGGAAACGAACAATTATGGGTTTAATATTGTTTAATATTTTTAATATCGTTAATGGAATTGAATAGCCTTTGGAATGAATTATGACCGAAACTTGGGGTCCACTGTCTTTTTTGTTTATATGATATGTAGCGTATTTATTATATAATTTTGGGAAAAAAAAAGTCATAGAAAAGGGTTAATGAAAAGGTCTACAATAATGTAATACTATATGACATTATTATGATTATTATTATTATTATTATTATTATTATTATGCTTACTGTGTCTTCAAGACTAGTGAGACACTCTTAGCAATTTTAATGTGTCCGGGGACACCAGCGGGGGTACAGTATAAGTTTATTTAGGTACAGATACACACAAATACAATTATAAAAAAGGGGGAATAAATTATACACAAAAAAGGGAAATTTTAACTTTTCCACTGATGGGAAGAACTTCGCAGCTTTTTCTTAACTTTGAAGAATTGTCATCAACTTTCTCTTGTATTGGGGGTCAAAAAGAAAAATTTAAAATTATTTTCAGGCCACGATAAACCCCGGAACTAAAAATTTTTAATTTTTTTTTCGGGGGAAAAAAAATTTGGGTGGTTAGTGTTTGTTTTAATTGGTGGTTTTTAGAAGTAGTTGGGGTTGAAAAAAAAAGGTTTTCCTGGGGAAAAAAATGGTCCCCCCTTTGTACTTTATTCATTCCAGAAGGCCCCAGTTCCGTTACCAAACGAATTTTTTTATAAGGAAAAAATTAGATTAGTCCATTTCAGCCCCCAAAAAAAATTTACAAAAGCACTTACAAAAATACAAAAAGGGGGGCTTTTTGGGGCATCCAAAAACCCTTTATAAAGACCAATATGAAAAAGACAGAATGGGTAAAAAAACAAGAAAAAACAAAACGCTACTCATAAACCCCAAAGAGTCTGATAAGAAGGTAAAAAAAATTTTACTATAAAAAGATTACATAATTAACCCCCTTTTTAAAAAAGGAAAACTAGTACGTTATACGAGCGGGGGGTTTGGGGCCATCCCCCCACCCCCAAATTCCCAGCGCCTCAATTTAAGAAAAAACGTCTGGTAGGCATACATATGAAAGAATGGGGCTGTGGGGTAAAAGTCCCCCGTATAAAATCCTGCAGTACACACTGCATAATGAGAAAAAAAACCGGGGCCTTTTTTTGGGGTTAAAAACCCCCTTTGCAGTCGATTTTCGTATGGTATTTATTGATGTATTTTGTTTTTTTGGTCTCATTTGATAAAATGGAAAATTTCAGAAATAGAGATGATTTTGATTTATGACAAGGATTTAAAATTTAGTCAAATTGGGGAAAAAGTTCTTTTTTGACGATTTTCAGGAGTAAACAAATCACACCATCGTCAAACACATCAACTGGCGAGTCTTATTTTAAAACAAATGCTCTGATATTATTTACCCCTTTTTACAATGATGCAGTTGTATACATAACAGTAAATCTTTTTTTTTTGTGAAAAAAAAATTCAAAATGGAAAGCAAAAGTAAGGAAAACAGGACCCGGAGACATGGCTAATAAGGGGAAACATGTTATTTTAGTGCCGGAAAATTTTGCCTTGTTTACCTGGACCCTATTTTGAAATTGGCATCGTTTAAAATTTTGGGGGTAAATTGGAAAAAATTCCCTTTTTTGACCATTTTTTGGGTAGATAAAATTTGGGAAAAATGGAATTTTTTTTTACCTTCGATAGAAGAAATTGAGTTCTGGGAAAAATAAATTTTTTTGGGAGATTTGAAACTTGGGGAATTTTGTAAAAGGGGCTCGGGGGGGGTCGGCCGGCCAGTGTCATAAAAAACCAAAATTTTTTGGGAAAATTTCTTAGTTTTCGATCAAATTTCAAATTTTGGTGGCTTATGATCGGAAAAGATTCTCTATCATTTCAAAAAAAAAAATAATTTTTTTTTCCAAAATTTTCACCCCCAGGAACACTTTCCTGAGAAGGCCTGTCGACCCCCAAAGGGTTAAGGTGATATAAAAAAGACCTGGAAAACCCTATCTGAAATTCTAGGAACTAAAAAGATATCCACAAACAGAACAATCAAGCTAACAAAACCAGATGAACCCTCTCCCACCCATTGAAACAGCAAACAAACTCAATGATTTCTTCTCCACCATAGGTAAAAAGCTGGCAAGCAAAATCCAAGTTCAAATACTCCACCTAACACATCTCACTGGCACCTATCCGAGCACACTATTCCTAGCCCCAACCAACCCAATAGAAGTTTCACTTATAATCAACATTAAAAAACAAAGCAGGTGACCTAAATAACTTACCACCTTTTATAAAAAAAAAGCCTCTCAAGTTCTCTCACCAATTATTGCAACACTCTTTAACAAATCCATTGAATCCTCTACCTTCCCATCAATACTCAAAATAGCGAGGTCACCCAATACATAAAGGAGGAGATCAAACAGACCTAAATAACTACAGGCCGATATCTAACTTACCTTCTCTCCAAAATCTTTGAAAATTAATTCATAGACAAATATATTCCTACCTCACCTCCAACAAAGTACACAACCACTGTCAATTTGGTTCAGGCCTAATAAAAATACAAATGATGCCATTATACACATGTTAGAAATAATTTACACCGCCCTTGAGAAAAGAAATCCCAGTGGGAATCTTCATTGATTTACGTAAAGCTTTTGATACAGTTGACCATGATCTGTTACACCTAAAATTATCACACTATGGTATAAGAGGACCTCCTCAACTACCTAAAAAACTTACCTTAGCAACAGAAACCAATATGTGTACACAAATGGAGCTAGCTCCACCGCGCAAACTATTACCGTAGGTGTCCCAAGGAAGTGTTCTTGGCCCACTACTCTTTCTCATTTACATTAACGACCTACCAAATGCATCTCAACTACTCAAACCCATACTTTTGCAGATGACACTACATACCTTATCTAACCCAAGCCCAGACACACTAGCCAACACTGCAAATACTGAATTGCAGAAAATATCTACCTGGATGATGACCAACAAACTTACTCTCAATATTGATAAAACATATTTTATCCAGTTTGGGAACAGAGCTACAAATGCACCACTTAACATAATGATAAACGGTTCCCTATCACAAAACTCACAGAGGAAAATTCTTAGGAATCCATCTTGACAGTGGCCTCAAATTTCAGACACATATACAACAAATTTCCAAGAAAGTCTCAAAGACCGTGGGAATAATATCCAAGATACGGTACTATGTTCCACAACCAGCTCTCTTACCCTATATCACTCACTCATTTACCCCTACCTCACCTATGGAATCTGCGCATGGGGCCTCATCAATACCTCATCTCAGACCACTAATAACACAACAAAAGGGCAGTTAGAATGATAACAAATTCACACTCCAGACAACATACTCCACCAATATTCAAAAACCTAAACTTACTCACCAACAAGACATCCATACTTTTTACTGTGCCTATTACATACATAGAACACTCTATGCAAATATTAACCCACCACTCAAACTTCTCCTTACCAATTTTAACAGGACACATGACCATAACACTAGACACAGATCACCCTCGATGTTCCCGTGTCCATCTAACACTATGTAAAAACTCAATGCATATAAAAAGGGACGAAAATTTGAAATTCATTACCTGTCATTGCCAAAGAAACCCTGCCTGTACCCCAATTCAAAACGATGCTAAAAAACCACCTTCTCACCCAAAGCTAAATGCTAATATCAAACATTCCCAACAAAGTAGAATAATCACTTAATGTAAAAACCTGACTAATCACTTAAATGTAAAAAAATTGTTATGAATAATACATACTAAGCTAACTATTTCCATAACATTCACATTATAATGACCACGTAAACTGTACCAATGCAACTAATTGTTTTAAATTTTTATCTCACTCAATTAATTTGCTACAATTGAAATATGTTCAACTTATATTCAAACTTTATAACTTATATATGCAATTATACTTATTTTATAAATTATCAACCATAACTTTTTACCATGTAGTCTAGAATTAAGTAGACCTAAGAATGCCCGCAATGCACAGCATATTAGGGGCTTTTGGCATGTACATCTCATTACTAACTATATCTCTTGTCTACCATGTATTATTGTACCATGTCTCAATAAAGTATTATTATTATTATTATTATTATTATTATTATTATTATTATTATTATTATTATTATTATTATAAAAATATCATGAAGATTATTTTAGCTTGATAAACTAATGTTATTGTAATTAACTAATTTTTACTTTTTTAGAAGTATGGAAGCTACTTTTTTAGGTTTAAAAGACCTACACTTGAAAAGTTATCTAAAATTTAGGGTGAGATTAAAAGGATAGGTTTGAGTTATCAGAATTTCAATTTAAGAATGAATCTACTGAGATTCTTTCAATTAAAACAGGTATAAATCTATGATTAGCTCCACAGATTTCTGAGCATTGGCCGTATATATAAAATATGCAATAACTTTAAAACAATTGAAATTTTGGAAATTTTCCAGACATAATTGGTAGATGTGGAGCTCACAGAGGATGTAAAAAGAGTGGCGCGCGGATGCGGTAAAAGCGAATCAGGAATCTGTATAAAAAAATTTTTGGTTGTACTAATTTGAAACGTTCAAATTAGCAAATCGCTGTAAAGTGAAGCGCCATAAAGTGGGGGGGAGGCCTCCTATATTCTTACATATTATGATTATTGTTATAAATAAATAAATTAATACAGTGGACCCCCGCCTAACGAGCACCCCGGAAATCATACAATTATGTAAGTATAATATTGTAAGTGCTTGTGGAAGTGTATTTTTGGGGGTCTGAAATAGACTAACCTACGTGACATTATTTCTTAAGGAAGTAAATTCGTTCGGTAATGGCACTTGAGCAGGCTTCTGGAATGAATTTTGCTCGTTAGGCGGGGGTCCACTGTACATATACAGGTGCTTCTCAATTATGATACTTTGACTTATTTCAACTTCATGATGGTACAAAAGCAATTACAGTGGTACCTCGAGTTACGATGGTCCCCAAAATTGCCCTTTTATGTAAGTTTATTTTTTTAAATGCTTTTGTAAGTATATTTTTGGGGGTGTAAAAGGACTAGTCTATTTTACATTATTCCTTATGGGGATAAATTCGTTTGGTAATGGCACTTGAACAGCATTCTCGAACGAAAAAATATCGTAACTCGAGGTACCACTGTACTTTGGAGATGAAACTTAAGATAATTACCCAACATGAAGGTGACAAGTCCCTAACTTATATTCAATCACTTACTTTCCAATATTGGTATTCAATACTTACAATAATTATTTGTTGATTTACTTATTCAGTGACAGTAGTTATTTATTTACCATTTCACATTCGACTTACTATATTTTCAACTTACGATGGGTTTGTCAGTATGTAGCCCCATCATAAGTTGAGGACCAGCTCTCTCAAAGAGAGAGAGAGATAGTGAGTGAGTGTGTCAGTGTGTCAGTGTGTGAGTGCATGTGTAGGTACGTACGTACATACATAGTGGTACCCCGGATTTCACCAATAATTAATTCCAGAAGGATGTTCGAGCGCTGTTACCGAACGAATTTGTTCCCATAAGGATGAATGTAAATTAGATTAGTCCATTTCAGACCCCCAAAAATACACTTATAAAAGCACTTACAAAAATACACTTACATTGTTAGAGTTGAGAGCTGTATGAAATCCGGGGTACCACTGTACATACATATAAAACAATACTGCAACTGGCCGGGGATCAAACCCTCAATATTTTAGCATGCCTCACGAGAAGCCTGCCAAAATTCCGAGACACCTTAGTCCACCCACTCTCTCCAGGTAACCAACCATCAATGCTTCACACATCAGGTACCCAGTACCACTGGTCACGTCACCCCCGATGCCAGCACATACATGGCCATGGACACTACACGACTAATTTTGATTCTCCTTCCGTTTGGAATACCAGTCGTCATGAGCAGTACACAAATTAATGGTTTTAAGCAAATACTGGAACAAGTTTAGAATTCTTCAAGAGGAAACTGGACATGTATCTTCACCCTGTGATGGATATGTGGGCCAGTGGACCTCCAGCAGCAACAGCCTGGTTGACCAGTCAAGCACCTGACGAGCCTGGCCCATGGCCGGGCTCCAGGAGTAGTAAGACTCTCAAAGCTCATCAAAGGTATAAATCTCAAAGCTCATCAAAGATATAAATAACAATACAGTGGACCCCCAATTAACTAAATTAATCCATTCCAGGAGCTATTACTTAATCTGAATCTTTCGTAATCCAAAGCCTTATTTCCCATAAGAAATAATGTAAATACAATTAATCCGTTCCACAAAAAAATATTCACCAAAAATAAAATATAAATAACATTTACTTACCTTTATTGAAGAGACTTACAGGCATCTGGAAGATTGGGATGATGACAGGGGCAGGGTGTTAGTGGTTGGAAGGGAAATCCCCCTCCAAAAGGACTTCAGGTAACAAGTCCCTCTCTGGGGTTACTTCCCTTCTTGGTCTTTTAATGCCACTAGGACCAGCTTGAGTCACTAGACCCCTGCCTGGTAAAGTAACTGTCCACAGTCCTCTGTTTCTGGTGACTTTTCAACACTTTCCTGAAGTGCAACATGGCTCTGTCACTGAAGTGGTTGCACAGAAGGCTCATTTCAGCTTGCTCAGGGTGGTGTCTTTCAATAAATGTCTGCAACTCATTCCACTTTGTACACATCTCCTTAAGCACTGAAGAAGGCACCTCCTTCTGTCTCTCTCCCTCCTGTGAAGCAATAACCTCAGCTGTGGTCTCTTGCTGTTCCAGATGAAGCTCTTGCAGCTCTTCAGTTGTTAGCTCTACCCTGTGCTCCTCCACCAACTCTTCCACATCCTCACCACTCACCTCCAACCCCAGGCTGTTCCCTAATACCACAATATCTTCCACAACAGGCACAGGGTCGTCAGGGTCAGCCTCAAATTCTTCAAAATCCCTCTGTTGGACACAACCTGGCCACAATGGTCTCCAAGCAGAGTTCAAAGTCCTGGAAGTCACTCCCTCCCAAGCCTTACCTATAAGGCCTATGCAATGCACGGTATTGAAGTGATCTTTCCAGAACTCTCTTAGAGTCAATGCAGTGTCTGAGGTCACATCAAAGCACTTCTGAAACACTGCTTTGGTGTACAGTTTCTTGAAGTTTGCAATGACCTGCTTTGGGCCATGGGCTGGATGAGA
>WNWK01016217.1:27500-45559 GCA_009830355.1 Cherax destructor | reverse complement strand
AACCCAGATGGGTGTGTAAATATATGTGTATGTGCATGTGTGATGTGACCTAAGTTTAAGTAGAAGCAGCAAGATATACCTGTTATCTTACGTGCTTGAGACAAAAAAGACACCAGCAATCCTATATACGTAAAGTGGAACCCCGACTAATGTAAGCTCCATATAAGGTAAAATCTAAAAATCGTGTAACATAAGCTTTTCGCAAAATATTTTTCTCGTGTAGCGACAAATACTCGTGTAGCATAACGTACCAGACCTGTCCGCCTGCCCCGCGCAAGTGCGGTGGACACGACGCCACACGAGCATTGTTTACAATTAAGAGAACATTACCCACGCGTTCTTTCAAACATTCACAATACTTTTGTTGTGTTTATTGCTGGTTCAGTGATTGTCACTGTGAAGTAAGTCACCATGGGTCAAAGAAGCTTCCTAGTGGCACCCTGTGGTAAAGAGGTGAGGAACACCATCGAACTGAAGAAAGAGATTGTGAAAAATATGAAGTGGCGTACGTCTGAGTGAGCTTGCAGGATGTACAAGAAAACGCATCTACTATCAGCACTATCCTGGCAAGAGAAATGAAATCAAGGACGCTAATGTTGCAAAAGGGTTGATATGTTAACGAAAAATAGATTGAAAACAGTGGATGAGGTTGAGAAGTTGTTGATGGTGTGGATAAACAATAAACAATTAGCAGGTGATAGTATTTCCACAGCGATAATTTGTGAAAAGGCAAGGCAGTTGCACACAGATCTTGTCAAGACAATGCCTGGAACCAGTGGTGAGGAGAGTGATTTTAAAGCCAGCAGAGGCTGGTTTGAGAGGTTTAAGAAACGTAGTGGCATGCACAGTGTTGAGAGACATAGTGAGGCAGCCAGCTCAGACAAACGTGCAGCTGAAAAGTTTGTGAGTGAATTTAAGGGGTTCGTAGAGGCTGAAGAATTCCTCCCCAACAAGTGTTTAATTGTGATGAAACAGGCCTGTTTTGGAAGATAATGCCCAACAGGACCTTCATTACTGAAGAGGAAAAGGCACTGCCAGGACACAAGCCTATGAAAGACAGGCTAACTCTTATGATGTGTGCCAATGCCAGTGGTGATTTTAAAGTGAAGCCTTTACTGGTGTATCACGCAGAAAATCCCAGAGCCTTCAAGAAACACAATGTTAACAGGAATAATTTGTGTGTGCATTGGAAGGCTAACACTAATGCATGGGTCACTAAGGACTTTTTCATTGAATGGTTGACTGGAGTGTTTGGCCCTAGTGTGAAGAAATACCTCCTGGAAAAGAAATTGCCACTCAAGTGCCTCCTGGTACTGGACAATGCTCCTGCTCATCCTCACAACTTGGAAGAGTTGTTGTCTGACAACTTCAATTTCATCAGAGTGAAGTTCTTGCCTCCTAACACCACTCCTCTTATCCAGCCCATGGACCAGCAGGTCATTGCAAACTTCAAGAACACCAAAGCAGTGTTTCAGAAGTGCTTTGATGTGACCTCAGACATTGCATTGACCCTAAGACAGTTCTGGAAAGATCACTTCAATATCGTGCATTGCATAGGC
Organism: Cherax destructor; assembly: GCA_009830355.1. Lineage (NCBI taxonomy): Eukaryota > Metazoa > Arthropoda > Malacostraca > Decapoda > Parastacidae > Cherax > Cherax destructor. The sequence goes on along the minus strand of WNWK01016217.1, from coordinate 44,000 downwards.
CTTATAGGTAAGGCTTGGGAGGGAGTGACTTCAGGACTTTGAACTCTGCTTGGAGACCACTGTGGCCAGATTGTGTTAAAAGAGGGATTTTGAAGGATTTGAGGCTGACCCTGACGACCCTGTGTCTGTTGTGGAAGATATTGTGGCATTGGGGAACAGCCTGGGGTTGGAGGCGAGTGGTGAGGATGTGGAAGAGTTGGAGGAGCACAGGGTAGAGCTAACAACTGAAGAGCTGCAAGAGCTACTGCAGCTCTTGCAGCAGTGGTCTGATGCTGTTCCAGCTGGAACTGGAACAGCATCAGACCAGAGCTGAGGTTATTGCTTCACAGGGAGGGGAGAGAGGAGTGAAGGAGGTGCTTTCTTCAGAGATTAAGGAAATGTGTTCTATGTGGAGTAGGTTGCAGACATTTGTTGAAAAACACCATCCTGAGCAAGCTGAAATGAGCCATCTGTGCAACTACTTCAGTGACAGAGCCATGTTGCACTTCAGGAAAATATTAAAGAGTCGCCAGAAACAGAGGACTGTGGACAGTTATTTCACGAGGCAGGGATCCAGTGGCTCTCAAGATGGTCCTAGTGGCATTAAAAGAAAAAGAAGGGAAGTAACCCCAGATAAGGACTTGTTACCTGAAGTAGTTTTGGAGGGGGATTCCCCTTCCAACCACTAACACCCTACCCCTGTCGTCCTCCCTATCTTCCAGATGCCTGCAACTCTCTTCAATAAAGGTAAGTAAATGTTATTTATTAATCTGTTTTTTATTATTTAGTATGTGAATATTTTTGGGTGGAACGGATTAATTGTATTTATATTATTTCTTATGGGAAATAAGGTTTCGAATTACGTATTTTTCGTGTTAAGAACTAGCTCCTGGAACGGATTAATTACGTTAGTCGAGGGACCACTGTATATCTATACAGTGGAACCCCGGATTACATCATTTTTTCGCTCAAGAATGCTGTTCAAGTGCCATTACCGAACGAATTTATTCCCATAAGGAATAATGTAAATTAGATTACAGTGGTACCCCGGCTTACGATATTAATCCGTCAGAGAGGGCATATTTTAAAGCGAAACAATCGTAAAACGAATCAATTTTCCCCATAAGAAATAATGGAAATAAATTTAATCCGTCCAAGACTTCAAAAGTAGTTAAATAAAATATTTTTAGAACTTTTGGACATTAAATAATACAGAATTGAATAAAGAATACATAAATACATGCAAATATTGTACAATAACATGTCACTTACATTTATTGAAGAGTTGTTGATGTGTGGAGGACGGGAGGAGGGGAGAAGGTGGAGTAGTATGCTAGTGTTTGGAAGGGGAATCCTTCCATTAACACTGCAGGTGGTAAGTTCTTTCTGGGGTTACTTCCCTTTTCTTTGAATGCCACTAGGACCAGCTTGAGAGTCACTAGACCTCTTTCTAACAACAAATTTGTCCAGGGAGCTCTGTGTCTGGCGATTCTTTAACACATCCCTGAAATGACACACCACTGTGTCATTGTACAGGTTGCCAGCACGGCCTGCAACAGCATGGTTAGGGTGATATTCATCCATAAATGCTTGCACCTTGCTCCACATTCCACAAATGTCCTTAATCCTTGAAGAAGGCACATTCTTCCATTTTTGTTCCACCTCCACCTCCTCCTCTGAACCATTGTCCTGACCTCTGCTCTCTTGTTCCAGTTGCTGTTGAAGCTCTTGCAGATCTTCAGTGGTTAGCTCTTCCTTGTGCTCCTCCACCAACTGTTCCACATCCTCACCACTCACCTCTAACCCCAAAGACTTGCCCAATTCCACAATTTCTTCCAAAACAGGCTCAGGCTCAGGCTCAGGGTTCTGAGGCTCAGCCCCAAAACCTTCAAAATCCCTCTCTAGGACACAGTCTGGCCACAATTTTCTCCAGGCAGAGTTCAAAGTCCTGGTAGTCACTCCCTCCCAAGCCTTACCTATAAGGTGTACACAATGCAGCATATGGAAATGTTTTTCCAAAATTCTCTTAGGGTTATGTTCATGTCTGTGGTCACATCAAAGCACTTTTGAAACATTGCTTTGGTATAGAGTTTTTAAAGTTGGAAATGACCTGCTGGTCCATGGGCTGGAGGAGAGGGTGGTATTAGGGGCAAGAACTTCACTTTAATGAATTTAAACTCCTCCACAATTTTCTCTACCAAGTTTGGAGGATGACAAGGAGCATTGTCCATTATCAGGAGGCACTTAAGTGGCAAATTATTGTCCAATAGATATTTCTTCACACTGGGGCCAAACACTTCATTGAACCAATCTAAGAAAATGTCCTTTGTGACCCAAGCCTTTTTGTTAGACTTCCACATCACACACAAGTTAGACTTGCTGACACCGCATCTGCCAAACACTCGGGATTTTCAAAAGATACACCAGTAAAGGCTTCACTTTGCAATCACCACTGGCATTGGCACAAAGCATCAAAGTTAGCCTGTCTTTCATAGGCTTATGTCCTGGCTGTGCCTTTTCCTCCTGAGTAATGTAGGTCCTGTTGGGCATTTTCTTCCAAAACAGGCCTGTTTCATCACAATTAAACACTTGTTGGGGAGGAATTGTTCAGCCTCTAGGTACTCCTGGAATTCAGGAACATATTTTTCAGCCGCACTTTTGTCACAACTGGCTGCCTCACCATGCCTCACAACACTATGTATGCCACTTCGATTCTTAAATTTGTAAAACCAGCCTCTGCTGGCTTTAAATTCGCTCACTTCAGCACTCGTTGCAGGCATTTTCTTAAGGAGATCATCATGCAACTGCCTTGCTTTTCACATATTATTCCCTCCGAAACAGTATCTCCTGCTAACTGTTTCTCGTTGATCCACACCAACAACAACCTTTCCACATTTTCCAGCACTTGTGGTCTCTGTTTTGTGATCACAGATGCACCTTTTGCAACAACAGCTTCCTTGATTTTACTTGAATATTTCTTATCCACAATGGTAGCGATGGTAGAATAGGGTTTACCATACAGCCTGGCTAGCTCACTGATACGCACTCCACTTTCATATTTTTCTATTATCTCCTTCTTCACTTCTATCGTACATATATTTCTGTTCCTCTTGCCACAGGCTTAGCACTAGGATCTTTCCTTGGACCCATGGTAGCTTATTTAGCAGTTGCAAGCACTAAAAACAGCAGTGGAATAATGACAATATACTGGTATGAATGCGTGGGTGTGGGTGGGTGGTCGCTCTCGCTTGTAAACAATAGCACTGACGCTCCCTGGAGTGCGCGCTCAGCTGGGCGCCAAGCGGACAGGTCCGGTACGAATGTCGGTAAACGAAGCAAACATCGTAAGCCACAAACAAATTTCTTACGTTATAAATATCGGTTACCGAAAATAACGTAAGATGATAACATCGTAAGCCGGGGTTCCACTGTAGTCCTTTTAGACCCCCAAAAATTCACTTACTACAAAAGCACTTACAAAAATAAACTTACATAAAAGGGCAAGTTTGGAGACTATCATAAACTGGGGGTCCACTGTATCTATATATACAGTGGACCCCCGGAAATTGGCCACCTCCCAACTCAAACAATTATGTAAGTGTATTTTTGTAAGTGCTTTTGTAAGTGTATTTTTGGGGGTCTGAAAAACTAATCTAATTTACATTTGTCCTTATGGGAATAAATTTGTTCGGTAATGCCACTCAAACAACATTCTGGAATGCATTATGGCCGATTTCCGGGGGTCCACTGTATTTTTTTTTCAACACGCTGGCCATCTCCCACCAAGGCAGGGAGACCCAAAAAAGAAACACTTTCACACAATCACTGTCTTTGCAGAGGCACGCAGATACATATGACAGTTCAGATGTCACTCCAAACAGCAAATATCCCAAACCCCTCCTTTAACCCTTAAACTGTCCACACGTAGATATACGTTCACTCGCGTACTGCTCCGAATATTTTGAAAAAAAAAAAAAAAAAATCTTTAAAAAAAAAAAAAAATGAAGAGCGCATTTTTATAAACAGGATAGGCTAAAAAATTTTTTTTAGGGCCAGTACTTTCCGAGATACAATCCCGCCAAGTTGGTGCTGGATGCTCACCTGACGGCAACATCAAGTCCTGCCGCTTGCAGAAGTATTGCGGATATACTTTTTTTTCTAGTTTTTATTTTAATTTATATAATTTTTATGATCTGATAATTACAATTTATAATAGTTCTTGTGATTTCATAGCCAATCTTTGCTCTAACACTAATATTTGGTACTGAAATAGTACTCAAATAGTCACAATCACACCAACAGGTGAACATTTTCACCTGCCTTGGTCATTTACTATTGTCTATAAATATATACAAAGTATTTATAGGTCCCAGCAATGTTTTAGACATCCTGGAGAATATAATAAACTCCTTGAAGAATGGTGTTATGACAACTGTCAGATAACTACTGATAAGGCAGTGACATTGATGAATGAATGTGTGCAGGGAACCCTCGCTTTGTTTTCACTGTCTGTATCTGTCTGTCTATATGTCTTTCTATCTGTCTGTATCTGTCTGTCTATCTGTCTGTCTATCTGTCTGTCTATCTGTCTGTCTATCTGTCTGTATCTGTCTGTCTATCTGTCTGTATCTGTGTCTATCTGTCTGTATCTGTCTGTCTATGTCTGTCTGTCTATGTCTATCTATCTATCTGTCTGTCTGTCTATCTATCTATCTGTCTGTATCTGTCTGTCTATCTGTCTATCTATGTGTATGTGTGTGTCTGTATGTGTCTATATGTGTCTGTATCTGTCTAGCTCTGCTTATCTGTCTTTCTGTCTGCCTGCCTATGTGTGTCTGGAGTATAATATGAAACTCCTTGAAGAATGGTGTTATGACAAGTGTCAGATAACACTGACAGTCCAATGACATTGATGAATGTGAGCAGGGAACCCTCGCTTTGTTTTCACTGTCTGTATCTGTCTGTCTGTCTGTCTATCTGTGTCTGTCTAGCTCTGCTTATCTGTCTTTCTGTCTGCCTGTGTGTGTGTCTTTCCGTCTGCTTGTCTCAGTCTCAGAGTGCGGCTCGTAAACGAACAGGTATTATACACGATGCAGAAGTGACATAACAAAGCGTATTACTTGCCAGTCATGCTTATTTTGTCTTATATCTACAAGCATTGTATAGCACTTTGCCTTGAATTTTTGGGTTATCCTAGGTAATTTACACTATGTATAATAACTGTACTTATGTGTACATGTGAGAGAGAGACAGAGAGAGAGATATTACAGATATATATATAGATAGACAGATAAGTAAAATGCACAAGTTTATTACAGATGCAAAAGATAATGAACCTTATTGTATTCAAAAATAAATACTGCATGCAAAAGATTTCAGGGAGAGGTTTTAGTATAGATGAACAACAACAGGTGATCTAATGCTGCACATGAGCTCTAAGTGATGAAACCAAACCTGTTTTTTTCTTACCAGTGCTCACTACTCTGCAGGATCTACTACATGTTTTCCAATTACTATTTAATGATCAAGACACAGTATAGACTAATTCTAGATGAAAATTAAATTTTAACTTATAATTTGCTACACACATTATCTTTAACAATACATTGTCACTTCTTCCAAATGGGTTTACATGAATCATACTACATTTTTCTTTTCACGTAAACACAAGATCCAGAATGAAGAGTGTACTGCCTTCTATAACCTAAGTAACCTCTACTGTGTTGTTCCATAAATGATTCCACCAACAACCTGAGGAATTGATTTGCTCATTTATTTTCAATTTCAGCCTCATAAGCTATCAAGTCTATTTCTTTGTACAGTAAACTCTTGGTTTAGCAAACTAATAGACTAACAGTTGATAGTAATAGCAATTGTGATGGATAGACAAGATTGTTTTGCTGCAATTGTAACAATAATAGACAATTCTGTAACCAGCAGACTTTGTCCATTGTTTCTGAATCAGCAGATTCTGTCAGGCATGTCCAAAGTCCTTTATGAGGATCATTAAACCAAGGGGTTACATACTGTATTTACAATCCCCACTTTAATTATTTTCATTTCATCTCGTTGAGCTTTTTTAACATTTTGAGTAGTCCATTATTTAAGTAATTTTGTTTACATGTACAGTAGAGTACTGCACTATTGAAGACCAGGTTTAAGACATCAAAAAATGAACGAGCTTTTCCTCCTTGAATTTGCACCTACAGTATATCACTGACTTGCAGAGAATTTTTTTACCAACATTGTTGTATATTTTCAAACTATTATTTCTCCATAATAAGTGATTTCTTTAAACCAAAAACTTTTAAATATAATTTCTTATAAATCTTTAAGGCCTGTTATCACCCACTTCCTTCGTATTTAATATACATCTTAGCTTTTATTTTCTTTAGAATAGCCTACCTACAAAAGATTTTCATAAATTTGTTTTGTACTTATCTTTGCTACTATTATTTAATTATATACAGTGGACCCCCAGAAATCGAACGGTCTGATTATCGGCTGGCTCGAAAATCGATCGCTTTTTTCGTCCCAATTTTTGCCCGATTATCGGCCCGCGTACCAGACCTGTCCACCTGCCCCGCGCTTGCGCGCCTCACCGCACAGGAGTCGTGAGCCAGTCTAGCGTTGTTTACCTTTGAGTGAACATTACCCAGCACTCTCATTCAAACATTTCACAATAAGTTTGTGTTTATTGGTGATTAAGTGATTGTCACTGTGAAATAAGCCACCATGGGTCCAAAGAAGCTTCCTAGTGGCACCCCTGTGGTAAAGAAAGTGAGGAACACCATCGAACTGAAGAAGGAGATAGTAGAAAAATATGAGAGTGGCATACGTGTGGGGGAACTTGCCAGGATGTACAACAAAAACAAATCTACTATCACCTCTATCCTGGCAAAGAGAAAAGAACTCAAGGAAGCTGATGTTGCAAAAGGTGTTAACATGTTTGCCCAAAATAGATCAAAAGCAGTGGATGAGGTTGAGAAGTTGTTGGTGGTGTGGATCAACGAAAAAACAGATAGTGGGTGATAGTGTTTCCATGGCGATAATTTGTGAAAAGGCAAGGTAGTTGCACGCAGATCTTGTCAAGAAAATGCCTGGAACCAGTGCTGATGCGAGTGATTTTAAGGCCAGCAAAGACTGCCAAGCTGGTCCTAGTGGCATTGAAAGACAAAGAAGGGAAGTAACCCCAGAGAGGGACTTGTTACATGAAGTCCTTATGGAGGGGGATTTCCCTTCCAAACACACAGCCCTCCCCTCTCCTCCTCCCTATCTTCCAGATGCCAGCAAGTCTCTTCAATAAAGGTAAGTAACTGTTATTTTAAATGTAAATTTATTATTTCTTGTTATTGTGTTTTTTGTGTATGTAAAGCTATAGTTATTCTGTATAAAATTTATTTTTTGTGAATATTTTTGGGTGTCTGGAACGGATTAATTGTATTTACATTATTTTTATGGGAAATAAGGGTTCAGAAATCGGCCAGTTCGATTTTAGGCCTAGCTCCTGGAACGGATTACGACCGATTTTCAGGGGCCCACTGTACTGCCAATTCTTCTATTTGTTAGGCTAAGGTTGAAGCTTATATGTCTTAATTCTAGCCCTACTTTCCTGTTATAGATCTTTTCTGATAGTGATGGTCTTCCACTCTCTCTTCTTACTTGTATGTGCTGCTTGATGACCTTCATTGCCAGTACAGTGGACCCCAGAGTAACGAACACCCCGGAAATCGTACAATTATATAAGTATAATATTGTAAGTGCTTTTGTAAGTGTATTTTTGGGGGTCTGAAATGGACTAACCTACTTGACATTATTTCTTAAGGTAGTAAATTCGTTCGGTAATGGCACTTGAGCAGGCTTCTGGAATGAATTTTATTCGTTACTCGGGGGTCCACTGTACTGTATTTTTTATACAGTGGAACCCTGGTTTTCGCCCGGTCCGGTTATCGTACAATTCAGTTTTTGACCACTTTTTTTGGCGAAATTTTCCCCATTTTCTTACATTTGCTCGGAAATCATACATACCAGACGTGTCCGCCTGCCCGCGGGATGTTGCCGCTCATATGTTCGTGACTCAGTCTGCCTTTGTTACTCGTTCAGTGAGCATTACTCCGCGCATTCATCCGAAACATTTCATAATAATCCATCATTGTTTGTGATTGCGACTGCTAAATAAGCCACCATGAGGCCAAAGAAAGTTTCGAGTGCCAGCCCTTTGGTAAAGAAGGTGAGAAACACGATAGAATTTAAGAAAGAACTCGTAGAAAAATATGAAAGTGGCGTACGTGGCCGAGCTTGCCAGGATGTATGGGAAGTCCAAATCAACGATCAGTTCCATCCTGGCGAAGAAAAAAGAAATCAAGGAGGTTGATGTTGCGAAAGGGGTGAATGTGCTAACGAAACAGAGATCGCAAACAAACGAAGATGTTGAGAAGTTGTTGTTGGTATGGATCAACCAAAAACAGTTAGCGGGAGATAGTGTTGTGGAGGCGATAATTTGCGAAAAGGCAAGTCAGTTGCATGCGGATCTCTTAAAGAAAATGCCTGGAACGAATGCTGCTGTTAGTGAATTTAAGGCCAGCAAAAACTGGTTCGACAGATTCAAGAAGCCTGTTGTGGAATCTATTGTGTCTTTGGGGAAGTCCATGGGGTGGAGGTGAGTGGCCAGGATGTGGAAGAGTTGGTGAACGATCACAGGGAATAGCTAACCACTGAAGAGCTGCAAGACCTTTATCTGGAACAGCAACAGACATTAGCAGAGGAAATTGCTTCAGAGGAGGAGGAAGAGAGGGAAGAATGTGCCTTCTTCAGTAATTAAGGACATCTGTGCAAAGTGGAGTGAGGTGCAAAGTTTTGTGGAGAAATATCACCTTAACAAAGCTGTTGCAAGCCGTGTCAGCAACATGTTCAATGACAATGTCGTGTCCCATTTTAGGCAAATCTTAAAGAGACGCCAGAAACAGGCGCCTCTGGACAGATTTTTTGTGCAACAGGGGTCCAGTGACTCTCAAGTTGGTCCTAGTGCCAGTAAAAGACAAAGAAGGGAAGTAACCCTGGATAGGGCTTTGATACCTGAAGTCCTTATGGAGGGAGATTCCCCTTCCAAACACTAACCTCTCCTCCCTCTCCCCTCCTCATTGTCTTCCATACGCCAACAAGAGTCTTCAATAAAGGTAAAAGTGATGTTAAATGTTCATTTATCCATTTCATTAGTGCTTTATATTTATTTCTCATTGTTTTCTGTATGTAAAACTGTAGTTATTCTCTATAAAATTGATTTTTTGTTAATATTTTTGGGTGTCTGGAATGGATTAATTGGATTTACATTATTTCTTATGGGAAATATTACTTCAGTTTTCGGCCAACCTTCTGGAACGGATTAAAGACGAAAACCGGGGTTCCACTGTATACAGAAGGGCCCCTCTTTAGAGCGTTTCACTACTGCAGCGATTTTCCAATTATACCCATTCTTTATTTATTCAGACTTCCTACAATAAATATATTCACCACTAACTATAAATTAAGGGCAAAAATATTTTAAGGCAAGTAATGTGTGTACTGTATATACATTTTTTAGGCTGAGCTCTATTGCTCACTTAATATATGATAGTGTAAACATGTTATCAGGCTTTTATATGCATCTGAAAGTGAAAAAGGCTATGTTTCACTTTACAGTGATTTTCGCTTTACAGCAGTAGCCCAGAACTTAACCTGCTGTATAAGTGGGGCCCCTCCCATAAAGTACTAGAGTAAATTTTTATAAAGATTTTTATTTTAGGCTTGCTCTCAAGTTACTTGCTGACAAATTCTTAAAAGGACACAGCAATAAATAATATATATAGAACTGAATAAACTTCCCTTCTCAAACAAGGCTACAGTATCTGACAATTATTTGTAGTCAAAACTTTTAACGTGGAAAATAATACATCAGAAAAAGGTGAGAAAATCAATTATGTACATAAACTAGTCTGCTAGAAAATTAACTTTATAAAAATTACTACCAAACTCCATTTTTATAAAAAAAAAATATAAGAGTTTTTTTCATGCTATCTCTACACTTTTCTTATTGCTTAATAAAACACTTAATTTGATTAAATTTAGAACCAATGATCAATAGAAAGAGAGAGACAAACCTGGTCATCAAAATGAGTTTTTTTGGCTGGGTTCCCATTGGCTGTGCCATTGGATGCAGCTTGTGGTGCTGTAACATTCTTCATGTGCTGTACTACCAGGTTCATCTTAACTTTCAGCTTTTTTGACTGACATATTTTTAGCGCTGGAAAACATCAACAAGTTACGGTAACACTTGTGAAAAATATAAATATTCATCTTAAAAAATTAGCACTGTATTGCCCGTACTTATATAAATACCAAAATGGATTTTTTTTCAAAATTAACCTGCTGTATTGTTAGAAATGATGAATTGAACACTGTACATGTTAATATGGAACAATAAGCGATCAGCCATGTGTACACGAATGCATGCATGTATGCACGCACACAAGTGCAAACACACGCCCTGATGGCATGGTGGCTAGCGCTCTTGCTTCACGCACGGAGGGCCCGGGTTCAATTCCCGGTGGGGCCGAAACATTTCGAAGTGTTTCGTTACACACACACACATACATACAACAGGCCTAGTGTCTAATCGACATGTGCCTAGGACAAAATGGTAACGAACACGTGTGAGAAAGACCTAGGAGTGAGCATAGAGCTCGGCATTTCATCAGAGGCTCAAATCAACGGCATAACCTCACAGCCAATGCTTGCCTGGCAAATCTAAGAATGCCTTCAGGAATCTCAACAGAGTCTTTACAAGCACTTTATACAAAATGTGTCAGGCCTATCATGGAGTACACAGCAGGGCTGTGGAGTCGAGTTGGAGTCAGAGTCAGAAGCAACTCTTGGCTTACTGGAATCAGAGATGGAGTTGGCAAAATGTAATTTAAGGAGTTGTAGTTGAAGGTGCCATAAATAAAGGAGTCAGAGTCAAAGGTTTTGTGTGCCGACTCCACAGCCCTGGTACACAGCACGGCATGGAATCCACACCTGAGGAAGCATGGTAAGAAACTGGAGAAAGTGAAGAAGTATGCAACAATTTATTATGTCCCAACTCAGACCAACGTTGTTGGCAGCGGTCATGGAGTTGTGGAGAGATCACTGCAAAAAATAGTCCAAGAAAGGAACACTCCTGTGGGAAAGTGGGAAGTTATGGACAGCTGACCGAGCAAACGCATTTTAAAATAACAGGATGAGACATGTCCATTGTAAGATTAACCATCGGAGTCCTCACGCTCCCAAGGTCAAATTCAAACAAGGCACTGATGTCTTTTTGATAGACAGGCATGTGCATGCATACGCACATCCACGCACACACACACACATTCTCTCTCTCTCTCACTCTCTTTCTACATTTACAGTACATACATACAATGAATATCTGACTGGTTCAGGGGATCATTGCCCTCACAGCTCGATCCTAAATAGGACCTCCTAAATTGGCAAGGAAATATTACGCAAATAAGAAACACAGGAAAGTAAGGTATACATTGAACATTAGTAGCTCATAAGATTTACAGTCAACCCTCCATTTCTGTGTATCTCAGTTATCGCTGATTTCAGTTTTTGAGCACTTTCTTGGTGGAAATATTGGCTCCATTTTCACTGATTGGCTCCGTTTTTGTTGATGGTACGAAACCTGTCCAGCGCCCAGCGCACATACAAAGCCCGCAAGCCCACCTCCCACGCACATTCTCAAGCAGTGTAGCATTGTTTTTGGCCCTTGATTATTGTGTGTGACTGCTAAATAAGCCACCATGGGCCCAAATAAAGCTTCTAGTGCCAGTCCATTGGTAAAGAAAGTGAGGAACACCATAAAATTAAAGAAAAAAATCGTAGCAAAGTGGAGTTGATAAAGGCTATAGTGCCAGCCAGCGATAAAGTGTAGCACTAACAGTGTAGCAAGTAAGTTAAGCGATTAAGCGATAGAAAAATGACGACACGAAACTTAACTCCTCCATTGTTGTTTGAGGAATATAGGGGCACTGAGACCAGAGCCGCCCTCTGCCACCATCTCCTCCAAGATAAGTGTAAATATTTCTTATTTATAGTGCAAATATTTCTTATTTATAAATTACGTATACATTGTTTCACCACTATATGTACAGCTTATGGTCAGTGGCCCTTATAAACCCAACAACAATAACACTATCACCAGTCCTCACATTCGTAATGACATATTTTATTCATTCTAGAGTATATATCATGTTTCTATGTTATTTATATTGTTTATTATGTCATATTAGATGAATTATGATAGATAAGCCGTAGAGCTGATATTAGTGTCAAATTGAAGCATTTTGTCCTGCCTCCAAACAATAAACTCGCCTCCCTCTCTCCTCCTCTCCATCTTCCATAGACCAACAAGAGTTGCCAATAAAGGTAAGTGTGATGTTAAATGTTCATTTATACATGTTATTATTACTTTATATTTATTTGTCATTCTTTTCTGTATGTAAATCTATATTTAATCTCTAAAAAATTATTTTTTGTTAATACTCCTGGGTGTCTGAAACGAATTACAGTGGACTCCCGCCTAACGAGCACACCGGAAATCGTACAATTATGTAAGTATAATATTGTAAGTGCTTGTGAAGAGTATTTTTGGGGGTCTGAAATAGACTAACCTACATGACATTATTTCTTAAGGAAGTAAATTCATTCGGTAATGGCATTTGAGCAGGTTTCTGGAATGAATTTTGCTCGTTAGGCGGGGGACCACTGTATACGTATATTGCATACATACATGACCAGGCCTTGTGGGGGATCAGGACCTGATCAACCAGGCTGTTTCTGCTGGCAGCACATAAACTGACATATGAACCACAGTCCGGCTAGTCAGTTACTGACTTTAGGTGCCTGTCCAGCTCCCTCTTGAAGACAGCCAGGGATCTATTGGTAATCCCCCTTATGCATGCTTTAGTCGATCCCTCTGGAACGGATTAAACACGAAAACGGAGGGTTGACTGTACTTACCGCCTTGTATGTTCATGATAAAAAAGAAAAGCAATCTTACCGAGTGCAAAACATTTAGTAGATTTCCATTTGACTTAAGTGAGAGACGTTAACACATCCATCAATGGTTGCCCTTCAACCAGCTTACTACCTGTCAGCTACTCTTATTATCTAATACAAATATGTACAGTATATTATAAGATCACTTTTTAGTTGTAGCTGCAGTGAGAGTAAAAGGTAGATGGGAAACAAGGAGAATGGAATCAGCAAGTAAGAGGTGAAGGTTTATAAACTAAAGGGAGGAAGTTAGGGTAAGATATAAACATCTATTGGAAGAAAGATGGGCTAGTGAGAGTATAGGCAATGAGGCTGAAGAGGTATGGGATAGATTTAAGAAAGTATTGGTAGTGTTCAGCAGAAGTCTGTGGTTACAGGAAAGTGGGTGTGGGAGAGAAGAAGAGCAACTGGTGGAATGATTAGGTAAAGAGAGTATTGAGAGAAAAAGTTAGCATATGAGAGGTAGAAGTTATGCAAGGAGGGAGGAGTATATGGACAGAAAAAGAAAGGTTAAGAGAGTGGTGAAGAAATGTAAAAGGAGAGCAAATGAGACAGTGGGTGAGATACTATCAAAAAATTTTGCTGAGAAGAAGAAAGTTTTGGAGTGAGATGAATAAGTTAAGAAAGCCTAGGGAAACAAATGGATTTGACAGTTAAAAGCTAGAGAGGAGAGTTATTACATGGAGAGTTGAAAGTGTTGGGAAGATGGATGGAATATTTTGAGGAACTGTTAAATGTTGTTGAAGATAGAGAAGCTGTGATTTTTGTGCATGGAGCAGGGAGGTATAACATCTTGTAGGAGTGAGGAAGAACCAGTTGTGAGTGTGGAGCAGGTGCATGAGGCAGTGGGTAGAATGAAAGGGGGTAAAGCAGTTGGGATTGATGGGATAAAGACAGAAATGTTAAAAGCAGGTGAGGATAGTTTTTGGAATAGTTGATGCTTTTATTTAATAAATGCATGGAAGAGGGGAAGGTACCTAGAGATTGGCATAGAGCATGTATAAAGGAGAAGGGACAAAAAAGAGTGTAAAAATTATAGAGGAATAAGCCTGTTGAATATACCTGATAAAGTGTATGGTTGAGTTATTACTGAAAGAATTAAAAGTAAGATGGAGAACAGGATCACAGATGAACAAGGAAGCTTTAGGAAGGGTAGGGGGTGTGTAGACCAAGTGTTTACAGTGAAGCATATAGGTGAACAGTATTTAGATAAGGGTAAAGAGGTTTTCACTGCATTTATGGATTTTGAAAAGGCATATGACAGGGTGGATAGGGGGCAATGTGGCAGATGTTGCAAATGTATGGAATAGGTGGTAGGTTGTTGAAAGCAGTAAGAGTTTTTATGAGGATAGCGAGGCTCAGGTGAGAATATGTAGGAGAGTAGGAGGATTTTTCACAAAGAACGTTATCCGTGGAAGCAAAGAGGGGAATGTATGAGAGCATAGTGGTACCAACACTCTTATATGGGTATGAATAATGGATCTTGAATGTTGCAACAAGAAGAATGCTGGAAAGCAGTGGAGATGTCGTGTCTGTGTGCAATGTGCGGTGTGAATATAATGTAGAGAATCCATAGCTTGGAGATTAGGAGGAGGGGCGGGGTTTCTATAGTATTAGCCAGAGAGCAGAGGAAGGGTTGGTGAGGTGGTTTGGACATTTAGAGAGGATGGAACAAAACAGAATGACTTGGAGGGCATATAAATCTGTAGCAGAAAGAAGGAAGGGTAGGGGTCATCTTAGGAAAGGTTGGAGGGAGGGGGTAAAGGCGGTTTTGTGTGAAAGGGGCTTGGACTTCCAGCAAGCGTGTATGAGCATGTTAAATAGGAGCGAGTGGAGATGGGAAGTACTGTGCCTACACTCTGAAGGAGGGGTGTTGATATGTTGATATGCACGCCTCTGGCAAGACAGTAATGGAGGGAATGATGATGAAAGTGTTTCCTTCTTTTTTTGGGTCACCCTGTTTTGGTGGGAAACTGCCTATGTGTTAACCAAAAAAAAAAAAAAAAAGTACAGTATTAATAATGCGAAAGTATTAAATAGTGCAATATAGTATACCATCATCAACAATCTCCTTAAGAGCAATGAGCTTAGGTCCCCTCCACACAGCATCAGCAGTGATAAGAATGCTGGTCTGGGCATCCAACATGCGCTCCGCCAGACTCTCAGCAGAGTACCCACCAAACTGCAAATGAAACATGTCATTGGTTTAATTGGGTTATTCTAGGCTAAATCTTAATTAATTTATCACCACTGTACTCCTGTTATAATCATACACATAATACAGCCATTGTAGACATTTATAAAAATCTGTAAAGCACATGAATAAAGCATAACTAATCTTTTGTTTGTTAGTTTTAAAAAAAACAGTGTTTGAATCTTCTGCTGTTCAAGGTTTAAAGCCATTTTGTATATTCACTTAATATACTTCCTTGCAGCAACTTAAATTGAAAGATAAGAATTTGAAAAGTATCTAATTAAAAACTATTTTACAAAATGAAAAGTAAGGCAAATCAGTTGTTAAATTACGAAAAGATAATTGGTGAGCTGAACATTTAAGTGGTCTTTTACATGTAAATTAGTCATTACAACTCTCAACGAGCATGAAGATTAAAATGGCATTACATACTATTTACTGTAATAGCAACAATTTAATCACCTTAATTTTATCATAAGAGGTGCTACTTTGAGAGCAACAAGTAAAATACAATACTTTTCATTATTGTACAAAAATAGAAGATAAAGCACTACAGGAGGCCCTCCACATTCGCGAGGGTTAGGGGATCAAGAACCTCACGAATCTTGAAAATTCATGAATGTTTGATGCGCAAATATGATGTAGGGAAATATAATAATACTGTACTGTAGCGTTCGTGAATGTTTTGATGCGCAAATATATTGGAGAGAAATATAATAATAGCATTTACTTAGCCTAACAATACTGCTTCCTTAACCTATTGAACCACGAACAATCATAAAACACATGAAAACATCATAAAATATTGTATATACATGTTTGGTAAATATGATTGGGTGGCTGGGCATTCGCCAATGTTCGAAGCTTGCGAAAGTGGAGGGCTAGGTGTATAATGGGAGGAAGAAATGTACAAAGACAATGCTGAATGTAGGATCTATACCCTGTGACCTGCACATGCCCAGAGCTTGCATTTCCCCTGCTCTCTCTCTCTCTCTCTCTCTCTCACCTGTACCACCATCTCTCAGTTACACCCACACTAACACCTGCATCCCCTGCTCTCCTCTCATCTACTCCCCACCTCTCATGTCTTTCTCGACTACATGCATGCACCCTCCACTGTTCTTCTATGTCTACACTTCCCCCCCCCTCTCACCCACACCCACACTTTCCCACTATCAAGTACAAATAGTCTGAACATATATTACCATATCATGTTTTCCCCCTGGTCTCTATCCTCTAATGTCACTAGGTTA
>WNWK01016217.1:20000-22500 GCA_009830355.1 Cherax destructor | reverse complement strand
TAACCTTTGATAGATGAAAAAAGAGTAATAATAGCACCAAGTATATCAGCCGAATAACTACGACTGCGTATACGAGCCTGGCAAACATAGAACTACATTTAGGTACCTTAACAAACAATCCTTCATGACCCTGTATATGTACGTCAGACAGAACAGAGGACGCAACAGCAGCAACATAAAAACCGAACCTGCACAAACATGTCCAGAAACTGTGGACACTCCAGATTTACAATGAGGATAGTCTCGGGGACCAAGAGAAATTAATAGAGAAGTCCAAAGATAACGCTTATTTATGATCTGATCTACTGCTCTACACAGCAGGGGTAGACGGACTCATGAAAGAGCCAGCGAGCGAGCGGGGACAGCAAGGACACAGAAGAAACATGGAGTATAGACATAGGGAACATGGAGTGTAGACAGAGCGGGAACATGGAAGTTAAAGACAAGAATGAGATGCAAAGATGTGAGAAAGCACTTCTTCACTTGCGGTGGGGCTAACAATTTTGTAAATTGTAACAATACTGTAAATTGTGATTGATGATTGCTCAACTATTTAATCATTACTTCAAACTTAAAACTGTTTCAACTTCATTGTTTTAATTTGTGCTACACTGTAATGCTGTATTTTTTATATACTATACCAAAACTGAAATTCTTCTCTCCCGAACTTATTTAAGCCATATAGCGTGAACTAGTTGAATATGCAATTTTCTTGTATTCACTGTAACTCACCTAATGACCATATGTACAACTACAGCACTGTTATTGCATTATTAATCTTAAGTTAGTGTTAAGTTTGCCCGACATCCTCTGCATATAAAGGGGCTTTTGGCATGTTCACAAAATTGTTACAATCCTTTGTACAAACATGAATCATGCTAAAATAAAATTGTTATTGTAACTGAGAGGCGGCGGAGTCAGGAGATAAGATACAACACTGTACGAGTATTGTGTGCGTGTGCATTCACACACACCTGTCATGAAGCAGGTGTAGCAAGACGTACGCCGCCACGTACAGCTCTTTGATGACATCAAGTAGAAAGTGCACAAGCTCTTGGTATGGTAAGGAGGGGGGTGAAGATGTGGGGAGTGAGGGTATGGGATGCAGGGGGTGGTAGTGAGGGGACACTGCAGAGGTTGGGGAGGTGGTTGGGAAGTAATAATAATAATATTTTTATTTCGTTGCAAGTTACAAGTATACATAGTTATTGGTCGTTACAATTATAAAACTGTAATGCAAGGAGAGCCACTGGCATGCCATGGCATTAGGGGCAGCTTATTCTAAAGACTTATTCACTAAGTACTTAATACTAGAGAAATTGATTGAGTTTATTCTAGTTATATATTATTTCAAATTACAATATGATTATACATACTATTAAAAAGACAATACTAGAGAAATTGGTTGAGTTTATTCTAGTTGTATATTTTATTTCAAGTTTACAATATGTTGATGCTATACTAGTAAAATAACAATATTAGAGAAATTTATTGAGTTTCTTCTAGTTATATATTTTATTTCAAATTAACAAAATGATGATACTATACTAATTAAAATGACAATATGATGATATGAAATTGCAGCAGTGTTAAGGAGGATGACAATATAAAACTGAGATTATCTTAAGTAAAATAACATTGGGTTTGAAAGTTTGTTACAGTATGAGTATTTAGTATAGGGTGAGTAGGTGATTTTTGAGAAGAGTCTTGAATTGATTTTCCGACAACGTTAACTTAATATTTACTGGTAATGAATTCCAGATTCTGGGGCCCTTTATGTGCATAGAATTTTTACATTGGTTAGTATGGACTCGGGGTATGTCAAATAGTGATCTGTGTCTTGTGTCGTGGTCGTGGGACCTATTAAAGTTGAGGAGAATTTTGAGCGGAGGGTTGATATTAGCATGTAGAGTTTTATGTATGTAGAAGGCACATGAATAGGTATGAATGTTTTTTACGGTGAGTAGTTTTAAAGTTTTGAATATAGGTGGAGTATGCTGTCTAGAGTGGGAATTTGTTATCATCCTGACTGCAGCCTTTTGCTGGGTTATGAGTGGTCTAAGGTGATTTAATGTTGTTGAGCCCCATGCACAGATTCCATAGGTGAGATAAGGGTAGATAAGAGAATGATATACTGCAATGAGAGCTGGTTGTGGCACATAATAGCGTATCTTAGATAATATACCTACTGTCTTTGAGATTTTCTTGGAAATTTGTTGTGTGTGTGTTTGGAATTTAAGACTACTGTCAAGGTGGATTCCTAGGAATTTTCCCTCTGAATCTTGCGATGGGTGAACCATTGAGCGTTATGTTAAGTGGAACATTTGTGGCTTTGTTTCCAAACTGAATGAAGTAGGTCTTGTCAGTATTGAGAGTAAGCTTATTTGTCTTCATCCATGTTGATATTTTCTGTAATTCGGCATTAACAGTGTTGACCAGTATGACTGGATTTGGGTGAGAGAAGACATATGTTGTGGCATCTGCAAATAATATGGGTTTG
>WNWK01016217.1:0-15000 GCA_009830355.1 Cherax destructor | reverse complement strand
TCCACAGATACCTCAATGCACCACTCACCTTTTTTCCTTCATCAATTTTATGGTTAACCTCATCCTTCATAAACCCATCCGCTGACACGTCAACTCCCAAATATCTGAAAACATTTACTTCTTCCATAATCCCTCTCTACAATGTGATATCCAATTTTTCTCTATTTAAATCGTTTGATACCCTCATCACCTTACTCTTATCTATGTTCACTTTTAACTTTCTACCCTTACACACTCTCCCAAACTCGTCCACTAACCTTTGCAACTTTTCTTTAGAATCTCCCATAAGCACAGTATCATCAGCAAAAAGTAACTGTGTCAACTCCCATTTTGCATTTAATTCTCCATAATTTAATCCCACCCCTCCCCCCAACACCCTAGCATTTACTTCTTTTACAACCCCATCTATAAATATATTAAACAACCATGGTGACATTACACATCCCTGTCTAAGACCTACTTTTACCGGGAAGTAATCTCCCTCTCTCCTACACACCCTAACCTGAGCCTCACTATCCTCATAAAAACTCTTTACAGCCTTCAGTAATTTACTACCTATTCCATACACTTGCAACACTTGCCACATTGCTCCCCTATCCACTCTATTATATGCCTTTTCTAAATCCATAAATACAATAAAAACTTCTCTACCTTTATCTAAATACTGTTCACATATATGCTTCACTGTAAACACTTGATCTACACATCCCCTACCCACTCTAAAGCCTCCTTGCTCATCTGCAATCCTACTCTGTCTTACCTCTAATTCTTTCAATAATAACCCTGCCATACACTTTACCTGGTATACTCAGTAAACTTATTCCCCTATAATTTTTACACTCTCTTTATCCCCCTTCCCTTTATATAAAGGAACTATACATGCTCTCTGCGAATCCCTAGGTACCTTCCCTCTTTCACACATTTATTAAACAAAAATACCAACCACTCCAGCACTATATCCCCCTGCTTTTAACATTTCTGTCATGATTCCGTCAATTCCAGCTGCTTTACCCCTTTCATTCTACGTAATGCCTCACGCACCTCCCCACACTCACATCCTGCTCTTCTTCACTCCTAAACGATGTTGTACCTCCCTGGCCAGTACATGAAATTACCGCCTCCCTTTTTCATCGACATTTAAAAGTTCCTCAAAATATTCCCGCCATCTACCCAATACCTCCAGCTCCCCAACTACTAACTCCCTACTCTGTTTTTAACTGACAAATCCATTCGTTCTCTAGGCTTTCTTACCTTGTTTATCTCACTCCAAAATTTTTCTTGTTTTCAGCAAAATTTCTTGACAGAGCCTCTCCATTCTTTCATCCGCTCTTCTTTTGCACTCTCTCACCACTCTCTTCACCTTTCCTTTACTCTCCATATACTCTGCTCTTCTATTAACACTTCTGTTTTGTAAAACCTCTCATAAGCTACCTTTTGTCTTTTATCACACCCTTTACTTCTTCATTCCACCACTCACTCCTCTTTCCTCCTGCACCCACCCTCCTATAGCCACAAACTTCTGCCCCACATTCTAATACTGCATTTTTAAAACTATCCCAACTCTCTTCAACCCCCCCACTACTCCTACTTGCACTAGCCCACCTTTCTGCCAATATTTGCTTATATCTCACCCTAACTTCCTCCTCCCTTAGTTTATACACTTTTACCTCTCTCTTACTTGCTGTTGCCATTTTCTTTTTGTCCCATCTACCTTTTACTCTAACTGTAGCTACAACCAAATAATGATCTGATATATCCGTTGCCCCTCGATAAACATGTACATCCTGAAGCCTACTCATCAACCTTTTATCCACCAATACATAATCCAACAAACTACTTTCCTTACGTGCTATATCATACCTTGTATATTTATTTATCCTCTTTTTCATAAAATATGTATTACTTATTACCAAACCTCTTTCTACACATAGCTCAATTAATGGTTCCCCATTTACATTTACCCCTGGCACCCCAAATTTACCTACTACTCCATCCACAACATTTTTACCCACTTTAGCATTAAGATCCCCAACCACAATTACTCTTCACTTGGTTCAAAACTCCCCACACACTCACTCAACATTTCCCAAAATCTCTCTCTCTCCTCTACACTTCTCTCTTCTCCAGGTGCATAAACACTTACTATAACCCACTTTTCACATCCAACCTTTATTTTACTCCACATAATCCTTGAATTTATACATTTATATTCCTTCTTTACCTGCCATAACTGATTATTCAACATTATTGCCACTCCTCCTTTAGCTCTAACTCTATTTAAAACCCCCTGATCTAATCCATTTATTTCTTCCCACTGAAACTCTCCTACCCCTTCAGCTTTGTCTCACTTAAAGCCAGGACATCCAGCTTCTTTTCATTCATAACATCTACAATCATCTCTTTCTTATCATTCGCACAACATCCACGCACATTCAAACATCCCACTTTGACGGTTTTCTTCTTCTTTTTAGTAAGCTATACAGGAAAAGGGGTTACTAGCCCATTGTTCCCGGCATTTTAGTTGACTTTTACAACACGCATGGCTTACGGAGGAAAGATTCTTATTCCACTTCCCCATGGATATGAAAGGGAAAAGCATAAGAACAAGAACTATTAAGATAAAATCAAAGAAAACTCAGATGAGTGTGTATACATAAACGTGTACATGTTTGCGTAGTGTGACCTAAGTGTAAGTAAAGTGCAAGACGTACCTGAAATCTTGCATGTTTATGAGACAGAAAAAGACACCAGCAATCCTACCATCATGTAAAACAGTTTCAGGTTTCTGTTTCACAGTCACCTGGCAGGATGGTAGTACCTCCCTGGGTGGTTGCTGACTACCAACCTACTACATACATTTATTAAACAAAATAGAAGATTTATTGTTATGTATACAACTGCATCATTGTAAAAATGGTATAAATAATATCAGAGCACTTGTGCATGAATATTAGACTCGCCAGTTGATGTGTATTGGACGCATGGTGTGATTTGTTTACTCTTGAACATCGTCAAAAATCGAACATTTTCGCTAATTTGAGCTCAATTTCAAGGTACTTGTTATTGTCAAACCAATCAAAATCATCTCTATTTCTGTAATATATCTTCCATTCTATCAAATGAGATCAAGAAAACGAGAATACAACAATAAATACCATACGAAAATAGACTGCAAAGTCGCTGTTTTAAACCAAAAACACGGTCAGAGTTTTTTTTCCTCATTATGCACTGTGGTGCAGGAATTTTTTTATACTGCGCACACTGACCGCACTGACCCATTCTATCACATCTAGGCCTAACAGCCTGTTTCTACTTGATTTGAGGGCGCTAGAATTTAGGCGTACTAGTACGTCAATAACCCCAGTGCGTAAGACGTACTAGTACGACCAAAACCTCGAAAGGGTTAAAAGTTCCTCAAAATATTCCCGCCATCTACCCAATACCTCCAGCTCTCCATCTACTAACTCCCCTACTCTGTTTTTAACTGACAAATCCATTCGTTCCCTAGGCTTTCTTACCTTGTTTATCTCACTCCAAATTTTTTTATTTTTTTCAGCAAAATTTCTTGACAGAGCCTCTCCCATTCTTTCATCTGCTCTTCTTTTGCATATTTTGCATATTATTGCTATAACAGAGACATGGTTCAACCTGAAAGATAGAGAAATGCCTTCAGAGTGGAACATACAGGGATATAAACTATTCCACACTGATAGGGTCAACAGGAAGGGTGGTGGAGTGTTGATGTATGTCAGAGATAATTTAAACTGTTGTGTTAGACAAGATATAAGATTAGAAACATCGGACACAGAATCTGTTTGGCTACAGTTTCTCGATGGTCTTGAAAAATTAATTTTGGGTGTGATTTACAGGCCCCCAAGCCTGGATAGGGAGCACAGTAAGCTGCTATGGGACGAAATTCATAAGGCATCTAGATATGAAAATGTTGTGTTAATGGGAGATTTTAACTTTAGACAAATTGATTGGAACAATGTGACAAGTAATCTTGAGTCTAGTGACTTTCTTGATACGGTTCAGGATTGTTTTTTAAAACAGTTTGTGACAGAACCAACTAGAGGTAGCAACTTGCTTGATTTGGTTCTTGCCAACAAAGAATCTATAATTAATAATCTTGAGGTTAATGAAGAGCTTGGGGAAAGTGATCACAAATCACTTAGTTTCAATATATGCGGGCTCTGGTGGTCTGGTGGCTAAAGCTCTCGCTTCACACGGCGAGGGCCTGGGTTCGATTCCCAGCCAGGGCAGAAACATTGGGCGTGTTTCTTTACACCTGTTGTCTATGTTCCCCATCACTAAAATGGGTACCTGGGTGTTAGTCGACTGGTGTGAGTCGCATCCTGGGACACTGACCTAATCTGCCCGAAATGCTCAGCATATCAAGGGACTTTCTATATAGTAGTATGTCACTGATGTCAGCTAGGACTGTATACCATGTACATGTACTTGTAGTAAATAAAGATATTATTATTATTATATATCATGGAATTACCCAGGTAACTGCAATCAAGTCCCTGTTCCATACTTTCGCTTAGCCAACTTCATGGGGCTGAGAAATTACCTAGGTGGGCTAAATTGGGATGACCTGACTATGGGTCAGGTAGGTGGTTTTGGTTGCCAATATGACGTTTTCCAGAGTGTAGTTCTAGCTGCCCAGACAACTTTTGTTCTGAGTAGGGAAATTAGATCTAATAAAAATTATCCTAAATTGATGAACAATAGATTAAAACATCTCATTGGTCAAAAGAGAGGCATATATAGGCGTATCAAAAGGGGATGAACAGATTAGAAATCAATATTTTCAATTAAAGAGAGAAATAAAAAAAGGAATAAGAAAAGCAAAAGGGGATTATGAGGCTAAGGTCACAAGGGATTCGAAGACTAACCCAAAAGGGTTCTTTCAGGTATACAGAAGTTAGATTAGGGACAAGATAGGCCCACTTAAGAGTAACTCAGGACAGATCACGGACAGTGATAAGGATATGTGTGAAATTTTCAATACTTACTTCCTCTCAGTTTTTACTCAGGAAGATACTAGCGGAATTCCAGAAATAATAAATTATGTAGAACAGGAAGATAATAGACTATGCTCGATTGGGGTAACTAGTGACATGGTCCTCAGGCAAATAGAGAAATTAAAACCTAACAAATCCCCAGGCCCTGATGAACTGTTTGCAAGAGTTTTAAAGGAATGTAAAGAGGAACTTGGCAAACCTTTGGCAAATCTTTTCAATATATCACTACAAACTGGCATAGTGCCAGACAAGTGGAAAAGGGCAAATGTAATACCTATTTACAAGGCAGGTGATAGGTCCTTAGCTTCGAACTATAGACCAATAAGCCTTACTTCTATAGTTGGTAAATTTATGGAATCAATAATTGCCGAGGCAATTTGTAGCCATCTTGAAAAGCATAAATTGATTAAGGAATCTTACGAATTTACTAACTTTTTTCACTAAGGTGTTTGAGGAGGTAGATCATGGTAATGAATATGATATTGTGTATATGGACTTCAGTAAGGCTTTCGATAAAGTTCCACATCAGAGGCTACTGAGGAAACTTAAGGCACACGGAATAGGAGAAATTTTTTCCTGGGTAGACGCATGGTTGACAAATAGGCGGCAGAGAGTTTGCATAAATGGAGAGAAATCAGAATGGAGGCATGTCTCAAGCGGTGTTCCACAGGGGTCAGTTTTGAGTCCCCTGTTGTTTACAATTTACATAAACGACATAGATGAGGGAATAAATAGCAACATAAGCAAATTTGCTGATGACACCAAAATAGGCCGTCCAATTCATTCTAATTGAGGACATTAGAGCACTCCAGGATGATATGAATAGACTGATGCAGTGGTCGGAGAAGTGGTAGATGCAGTTTAATGTAGACAAATGCAAAGTTCTAAATGTTGGGCAGG
The DNA here is from genome assembly GCA_009830355.1 of Cherax destructor. Classification (NCBI taxonomy): domain Eukaryota; kingdom Metazoa; phylum Arthropoda; class Malacostraca; order Decapoda; family Parastacidae; genus Cherax; species Cherax destructor. The sequence continues at coordinate 9,070 of WNWK01016217.1, read as the reverse complement.
ACAATAACCATGCCACATATAAACTGAATAATGTAGATCTTAATACTTGTGATTGCGAGAAGGATTTAGGAGTTCTGGTTAGTAGTAATCTGAAACCAAGACTAACAGAAGCTTCATATCAAGAAGTATAAATAATAGAAGTCCTCAGGTTGTTCTTCAACTTTATATATCTTTGGTTAGGCCTCATTTAGATTATGCTGCACAGTTCTGGTCACTGTATTACAGAATGGTTGTAAATGCACTGGAAAACATACAGAGGAGGATGACAAAGTTGATCCCATGTATCAGAAATCTTCCCTATGAGGATAGACTGAGGGCCTTGAATCTGCACTCTCTAGAAAGGCATAGAATTAGGGTGGATATAATTGAGGTGTATAAATGGAAAACAGGAATAAATAAAGGGGATTTAAATAGTGTGCTTAAAATATCCAGCCTGGTCTCAGACCGAGCCGTGGGGGCATTGACCCCTGAAACCCTCTCCAAGTAAACTCCAGGCTAGTCCCTTGCTCCTAGCATTTTAGTCACCTCTTACGACACGCATGGTGTATGGAGAAAAAATTCTGTTCCACTTCCCTATGAAGATTTTCCATAAATATTCAATAGTAGTAGTAATTCTGTGACTTAGCTGTGCACTAATTCCTTAACCTTTCGTTTCATACATTACCTCTTTCCTTTTCCTCTTCGTTCTTTTGTGATTTTTTCATTATTCCGTTTTTTATTCTTTCATTCTTTCCACACACCCAAGCACATCAGAAAAACCAAAATAACATCTTAAATATTTTCACCTTTTCCAAATTCGTGCATTTTTATTCATCTCTCTTGCATTCCAAACAGCCAGATGGATCTGCATTTGTTTTCAGAGACTTAGGCAGGTAGGGTAAGTCCCCCTTCAGTTCTGAGTTAGCTTTGGCCATTACTTATAATATTTCTCCTTCCTCAAATTGGTCTAGACGTGGTGCCAAGGAGCTGTTACCATTTTTTTTTTTATCTTTGTGACTTTTTTTTTTTTTTCAGAGGATGAGCTGTCTAAGTCAAAAAATGATTTGCAAGATCTCAGGACAAGCCGTGATGACTTGGAGACACAGATAACGGCGGGTGATAATTTAATTCACCAACAAGTAAGAGATTATAGTGAAATATTGGTGTCATGAATGATAACCCTTAAACTGTTTAATACAGTGGACCCCCGGTGTTCGTAATTAATTCATTCCAGAATGCTGTTCAAGTGCCGTTACCAAACGAATTTGTTCCCATAAGGAATAATGTAAATTAGTTTAGTCCTTTTAGACCCCCAAAAATACACTTACAAAAGCACTTACAAAAATACACTTACCTAATTGTTCGAGTTTGGAGCAGTACGAACACCAAGGGTCCACTGTATGTTGATATATGGCTGTGAGGGGGCCAATTTACCAGGTGGATCAGTCGAATAATTTTCGTGGTCCTAATTTAAGCCACTTATGATAATGTGTTATTGGCCTAACATCTTGGTATGTACTTGCACTCCAATTATATATCCGCCAAGAACTCTTAGATGAACCTTGTGATAATTACACTCACTGCTTATATTATATAATACAATGGAACCTCGGTTTTCATTTGCTCTGGTTTTCGTCAAATTCGGTTTTCGGCGACTTTTTTTTGGTCAAAATTTTGTCCCACTTTGTTCATCACCTCGGTTTTCGTCAGTTCGCCGTACTGAACATGTCCGCCTGCCCGCGCCCACACAAAGCATCCCACGCATTTTGAGTCAGTCTGGCTGTGTTTCTTGTTGAGTGAGCATTACCCTGCACGTTCATTCAAAATATTTCGTAATAATCCATTGTATTTTGTGCTTGTCTATTGAGTGCAACTGCTAAATAAGCCACCATGGGGCCAAAGAAAGTTCCGAGTGCCAGCTCTTTGATAAAGAAGGCGAGAAACACTAGAATTCAAGAGGAGGAGGAAGAGAGATGGGAGAATGTGTCTTCTTCAGTGATAAGGACATGTGTGCAAAGTGGAGTGAGTTGCAAAGTTTTGTGGAGAAATATTACCCTAACAAAGCTGTTGCAAACCGTGTCTGCAACATGTTCAATGACAATGCTTTGTCCCATTTTAGGCAAATCTTAAAGACACACCAGAAACAGACACCTCTGGACAGATTTTTTTGCGACATGGGTCCAGTGCCAGTAAAAGACAAAGAAGGGAAGTAACCCCGGATAGGGACTTGATACCTGAAGTCCTTATGGAGGGGGATTTCCCTTACAACCAATAACCTCTCCTCCTCCTCCTTTCCTCGTTGCGTCATCCATACGCCAACAAGAGTCTTCAATAATGGTAAAAGTGATATTAAATGTTCATTTATCCATTTCATTAGTCCTTTATATTTATTTCTCATTGTTTTCTGTATGTGAAACTAAGTTATTCTCTATAAAATATATTTTTTGTTAATACTTTTGGGTGTCTGGAACGGATTAATTGGATTTACATTATTTCTTATGGGAAATATTGCTTCAGTTTTCGCCGAATTCGGTTTTCCTCAGACTTTCTGGAACAAATTAATGACGAAAACTGAGGTTCCACTGTACTGCTCTTGTATATTACATAGCTATGGCACTGATATCAGTGTCAAGACAGTAAATAAAATAAGTACAGTGGACCCCCGGATTACGCTAAATTCGGTTAGCGATAAATTTTTCCGTAAAAATATTGGCTCAGTTTACGATGATCTGCTCGGAATACGCTATTCGGCTTTGACGCGTACACGTGCCCTCGGACGGCACAACGTGCTATCCAGAGTCAGTGTGCCATTGTTTACCAGCGAGTGAGCGCCACCCACTCATTCATACCATACATTTTGTCATTATTCCATTGTTTTTAGTGCTTGTGACTGCTAAATAAGCCACCATGGGTCCAAAGAAAGCTCCTAGTGCCAGCCCTGTGGTAAAGAGGCTGAGAAATACGGTAGAACTGAAGGAGATAATAGCAAAATATGAAAGTGGAGTGCGTATCGCTGAGCTGGCCAGACAGTATGGAAAAGCCTATTCAACCATCGCTACCATTGTGGCCAAGGGAAATAAAATCAAGGAAGCTGTTGCGAAAGGTGCAAATATGATCACAAAACAGATCGCAAGTCCTGGAAGATGTGGAAAATTAGTTGTTGGCGTGGATCAACGAGAAACAATTAGCAGGAGATAGTGTTACGCAGGCAATAATATGTGAAAAAGCAAGGCAGTTGCATGATGTCAAGAAAATGCTTGCAACGAGTGCTGAAGTGAACGAAATTAAAACCAGCAAAGGTTTGACAGATTTAAGAATCGTGGTGGCATACACAGTGTAATAAGGCATGGTGAGGCAGCCAGTTGTGACAAAAGTGGGGGCTGAAAAATATGTGCAGGAATTCCAGGGGTACATAGAGGCTGAACAATTCCAACCCCAACAAGTGTTCATTTGTGATGAAACAGGCCTGTTTTGGAAGAAAATGCCAAACAAGACCTTCATTAGACAGGAGGAAAAGGCACTGCCAGGACACAAGCCTATGAAACAGGCTAGCTCTTATGTGCTAATGCTAGCGGAGATTTTAAAGTGAAGCCTTTATTGGTGTATAACGCAGAAAATCCCTGAGCGTTTAAGAGATGCAGTGTCGCCAAGGCTAATTTGGGTGTGATGTGGAAGTCTAACAGTAAGGCATGGGTCACGAGGGAAATTTTCTTGGATTGGTTCCATGAAGTGTTTGGCCCCAGTGTGAAGAAATATCTCAAGGAAAATAATTTGCCACTTGAGTGCCTCCTGATAATGGACAATGCTCCTTGTCATCCTCCAGACTTGGCAGAGCAAATTGTGCAGGACTTTAAGTTCATCAAAGTGAAGTTCTTGCCCCCTAATACCACTCCTCTCCTCCTGCCCATGGACCAGCAGGTCATTTCAAACTTTAAAAAAAACTACACCAAAGCAATGTTTCAAAAGTGCTTTGAAGTGACCACAGACATTAATATGGCCCTAAAAGAGTTTTGGAAAGATCGTTTCAATATCCTGCATTGTGTAAACCTTATAGGTAAGGCTTGGGAGGGAGTGACTACCAGGACTTTGAACTCTGCCTGGAGAAAATTGTGGCCAGACTGTGTCCAAGAGAGGGATTTTGAAGGTTTTGGGGATGAGCCTCAGAACCCTGAGCCTGAGCCTGTTGTGGAAGACATTGTGGCACTGGGCAAGTCCGAGGATGTGGAAGAGTTGGTGGAGGAGGACAATGAAGAGATAACCACTGAAGATCTGCAAGAACTTCAACAGCAACAACAGGCCACAGTTCAGGAAAATTGTTCAGAGGAGGAGGAACAGAGATGGAGGAAGTTGCCTTCTTCAATGATTAAGGAGATTTGTGGAATGTGGAGCAGGGTGCAAGGCTTTATGGATGAATATCACCCTAACAAAGCTGTTGCACGCCATGCTGGCAACCTGTACAATGACAATGTGGTGTCCCATTTCAAGGATGTTTTAAAGAATTGCCAGACACAGAGCTCCCTGGACAGATTTTTTGTGAGAGAGGGGTCCAATGACTCAATCTGGTCCTAGTGGCATTAAAAGAAAAAGGCCAATAACCCCAGAAAAGAACTTGCCACCTGCAGTGTTAATGGAAGAGGATTCCCCTTCCAAACACTAGCATACTACTCCATCCTCTCCCTTCCTCCCGTCTTCCACACATCAACAACTCTTCAATAAATATAAGTGACATATTATTGTACTATTATTTCTTTAATTCTCATTGTTTTGTGTGTAATTTAATGTCTATATGTAAAAAAAATATTTTATTTTAATACTTTTGGGTGTCTGGAACAGATTAATTTTATTTCCATTATTTCTTATGGGGAAAATAGATTTGGATTATGATATTTTCGGTTAACGATAAGCCCTCTGGAACGGGTTAATATCGTAATCCGGGGGTCCACTGTACTAGCTTGTCTGGACTTTGAGTCACTGTAACAAAGTCAAGTGAGCAGCACAGCTTGCTCCATCCAAAACGCGAAGGTAGTCTTTCAAATTAATAAGAATAGAGGAGCACTGCCATAGGCATACTGGCAAATGCTAGATAGGTCCTACTCTTAACCATTCTCATTCTATTGCTAATCAGTGCCTTCTTACATAAGAGCAAAGGAGCATTGCAGTAGGCCTGCTGGCTCATGCTAGACAGGTCTTTCTCAAATACAGACCTTACTATTTTTAAAGCTATCCAAGGTGGTAAGCTTCAATTACTCTTTATGAGAAGATTGTTCTACTCACTCACAAGTCTACTGCTCAACCAGTGCTTTCCTATACGTATTATTTCTAAATCAGAATTTATCCAACTTGAAGCCATTGTTTTAATTTTTTTTCTTGGTTAGATGCCCTCACCACGCTATTTGTCTCCTCGATACCTGTCTTCCATTTGTATTCTTTAGACATATTTTCTCTCATTCTCTGCCTTTCAAGAGGGTGCAGAGTCACCTTTCTTGTTTTCCATTGTGTGTTTGCAGTGTTTAAATAATTATTGTGCAGATATTCATGAAGCCTTGCTGATAAGTTATACTATTATAAGTTGCATTACTATTCCAGATGCACAGGGTGGGAAGAGAATCTAACCAGTTAAGGAAAGAGAATGCCTCATTGGAGCAAACTCTAAATCAAGTTAAGGAAACAAATGATGAGCTTACCATGAAGGTAATTGTTGATTTGTCTATTTACATTATTCTTCCAAACAACACACAAATTGTAGTAAATGTAGCACAAAAGATAAGATGTTTGACACTTCCAGTCTTAATGAAGGTGGTGTATTATTTGAGATACTGTCTACATTTAGCTTAGATAGCCCTTATACTGCATATTAAAGATGTTTGTTTAGAATACGCCTTATTGGCTCTATCAGGAATGATGCAACAAGTAAAGGGGAACATAGTTGGAAATTACTCACAAATAGGCCTCAGGGATATCAGTAAGCATTTCTTTGCTCTAGTGGTAAAGAAAGTGGAATGAGATGAGCAATTATACAATGACAACAAACTCCATAAGAGTCCAAAAATAGATTATGAGGGAAATTAATAACATCAGTTAAACAAATATCTCACACATAGGAGATAGAAGCTCTTGACATTTTGGTCTGACTTGGACCACACTTAACAGAAGAGTAAGGAAGCCAGTATATATGTAGGCGAGCAGGACAAGGATGAGAACAAGAGAGGTAGAAGAGGAAGTAGTGGTAGTGGTAAGGTAGGTAGCGGAAGTAGTAATAGAAGAAATAGTGGTAGTATAAAGTAGTAAGAGTAAGGTGATGAGGATAACAAAAAAATTAGGTGGCAAAAGATTGGATATCAGATTGGAGGAAAGAGTATGGAGGAGGTGAATGTATTCAGATATTTAGAAGTGGACATGTCAGCGGATGGGTCTATGAAAGATGAGGTGAATCATAGAATTGATGAGGGGAAAAAGGTGAGTGGTGCACTTAGGAGTCTGTGGAGACAAAAAACTTTGTCCATGGAAGCAAAGAGGGGAATATATGAAAGTATAGTTATACCAACACTTGTATGGGTGTGAAACATAGTGGTGAATGTTGCAACAAGGAGAAGGCTGGAGGCAGTGGAGATGTCATGTCTGAGAGCAATGTGTGTTGTGAATATAATGCAGAGAATTTGTAGTTTGGAAATTAGGGGGAGGTGTGGGATTACCAAAACTATTATCTAGAGGGCTGAAGAGGGATTGTTGAGGTGGTTCAGACACACAGAGAGGATGGAAGGAAATAGAATGACTTCGAGAGTGTATAAATCTGTAGTGGAGGGAATGCGGGGTAGGGGTCGGCCTAGGAAAAGTTGGAGGGAGGGGGTAAAGGAAGTTTTGTGTGTGAGGGGCTTGAACTTCCAGCAAGTATGCGTGAGCGTGTTGGATTGGAGCGAATGGAATCAAATGTTTTTAGAACTTGACGTGCTGTTGGAGTGTGAGCAAGGTAACATTTATGAAGGGATTCAGTGAAACCGGCAGACCGGACTTGAGTCCTGAAGATGGGAAGTTAAGTGTCTGCACTCTGAAGGAGGGGTGTTAATGTTTGTTTTATAACTAGTGTAAGTGTGCCTCTGGCAAGACAGTGATGGAGTGAATGATGATGAAAATTTTTCTTTTTCTCAGGCTACCCTGCCTTGGTGGGAGACGGCCGATGTGTTAATAAAAAAATTATAAATAATAAATTAGGAAGAGTTGTTTAGTGGCACAAGAGAGAAAAGGGAGGGAATAGTAAAGGTACAGTGGACCCTCGCTATTCGAACACTCCAAACTCACCCTTTTATCTAAGTTTATTGTTGTAAGTGCTTTTATAAGTGTATTTTTGGGGGTCTGGAATGGACTAATCTAATTTACATCATTCCTTATGGGAATAAATTCGTTTGGTAACAGCACTTGAACAACATTCTGGAATGAAGAATGTTCGAATAGCGATGGTCCACTGTAGTAGGAATGGAGGGAAAGACATAGAAGTAAAAGCGGGGTCAGTCTTAAGAACAGAAAAAGGGATCATTGATCATTGCAGGAGACCTGAAGGTCCACAAGGGGTAGGACCAAAAATGCAAGGATGGGGGGAACTGACTGACAGAACACACTTAGGCAAAAGAAAGGAAAACAAAGAAAAGGAGGAAATGGGAAAGGAGAAGAGTAGGGAAAAAAGGAGAAGAAAGAATCAGGTTAAGTCACAAGTGTTCTAAAGTTTGGAGTGAATATCAAAATGGTATACAATACCGACAGGTTGCCAGGAGCTGAGTCTCGATCCCTGCAACCACCTTCAGATGTTCCCCAACCTGGACAACCCCAATGCAACCAAACAACCTAACCCAAAACACACATGCCATACCCAATGATTCCACCCACCTCAGTACAAACTCCACCTTCACACCAACCACCCATAGTTCCCCATCAGATCTCCCACTTTCCCAACCCCAACATACCCCCAGACTACAGGTTTTAGAAAAGAAGTTAAAGGTTTGGTATACAAATGCAGATGGTATAACAAATAAATGTGAGGAGTGGCATGAAAGAATAAAGGAGACATCCCAGACATAATAGCACTCACAGAAACGAAACTCACCAGGATGATAACAGATGCATCTTCCCACCCGGATATCAAATCCTCAGGAAAGATAGAGGAGCAGAGGGAGGAGGAGTTGCACTGCTCATTAAGAACAGGTGGGGATTTGAGGAAGTGGAAGGAATGGATGGAATGGGTGAAAGGGACTACATAGTAGGAACAATTCAGTCTGAGGGCCATAAGGTGATAATTGCTGTAATGTACAACCCGCCACAGAACTGCAGGAGGCCAAGAGAAGAATACGACGAGAGCAACAGAGCAATGGTAGACACACTAGCCGAGGTAGCCAGAAGAGCCCACATGGGGAGAGCAAAGTTACTAGTTATGGGTGATTTCAATCACAAAGAGATTGATTGGGAAAACCTAGAGCCCCATGGGGTCCTGAATCATGGAGAGCCAAGATGATGGATGTGGTACTGGAAAACCTCATGCATCAACATGTTAGAGACACTACCAGAGAGAGAGGTGGGATGATCCAGCAAGACTGGACCTAGTATTCACCTTGAGTAGTTCGGACATCGAGGATATCACGTATGAAAGGCCCCTTGGAGCTAGTGATCATTTGGTTCTGTGTTTTGATTATATAGTTGAGCTACAAGTGGAGAGGGGAGCAGGAATAGGAAGGGAGAAACGAAACTACAAAAGGGGGACTACACAGGCATGAGGAACTTCCTACAAGACGTTCAGTGGGAGAGAGAATTGGCAGGAAAACCAGTAAAAGAAATGATGGAATATGTGACAACCAAATGCAAAGAGGCAGAGGAGAGGTTTGTCCCCAAGGAAACAGAAGTAATGGGAAGACCAGAACGAGTCCTTGGTTCACCCAGAGGTAGGGAGGCAAAAAGTAAGTGTAATAGAGAATGGAAAAGTACAGAAGACAAAGGACCCAGGAAAATAAAGAGATTAGCCGAAGAGCCAGAAACGAATATGCACAGGTAAGAAGGAGGCTCAGCGACAATATGAAAATGATATAGCATCAAAAGTCAAGTCTGACCC
>WNWK01016216.1:15000-45560 GCA_009830355.1 Cherax destructor | reverse complement strand
TTGGTAAGTGTTCTCTAATCCATTATAATCTGCTAAGCGAAAATCTGGGACCGTTACTGAATTATCCCTACTATCATACATCCATTCAATGCTAAAGGTAATTGACTTGTGGTCGCTTGAGCGAGTTCCTCTGTAATTTCTAAATTATTAACAAGGGTTTCTTGCTTGCCAGAACCAAGTCAAGTAGGTTATTTCCCTGTAGGTTCTGTTACAAACTGCTTCAAAAAGCAATCCTGAACTACTTCTAAAAGTCGTTAGATTCTAAATTCCTGTCAAGAAATTCCAATCAATCTGACTAAAGTTAAAGTCCCCTAGAATTACTACATTATCGTGCCTTGTGGCCTTAACAATTTCCTCCCAAAATAGTCTCCCTTGTTCCTTATCTAAGTTTGGAGGATGGTAAATCACGTCTAAAATCAATTTTTCACACCCCTCTGAAAATTCTATCCAGACAGACTCTGTATGTGTTATTTCAGACTTTATGCCCGTTTTTATGCAACAATTTAAATGATCACGGACATAGAGTGCCACCCCACCCCCCTTCCCGATACTTCTGTCTACTTGGAACAATTTAAAACCCTGAATGTGACATTCGGCAGGCAAGTCCCGATTTTTCATATTAATCCATGTCTCAGTTATTGCAAAAACATCAGTATTACCCGTACTTGCAGCTAATCTCAACTCGTCCATCTTATTCCTAGCACTACGACTATTGGCGTAATATATATTTAAAAACCCTCCTTTCTCTTTACCCTTCCTGCTCATTTCTGTTTTTCCACTATACCTATTACTGTCCTTATCATCTAGTGTCACTAGCTTTCCACTATCCACCTTATTCTGCCTATTACTAGTTCTCCTAGAACGTATAATATTACTACACTGGGACTTCACTGTTTTCCTCCCAAAACCCATACCACTAACTATTTCTAGTTTAAAGTCCACCCCAGACCTGGATAAGTGAACTCCATCCCTGGCATACATGTCATTTCTGCCATAGAAGAGGTCCCAGTTGTCAAAGAATGTTACTGAATTTTCCTTACAGTATTTGTCCAGCCAGCAATTGACACCAATTGCCCTGGACAGCCATTCATTTCCAACTCCTCTCCTTGGCAAAATACCACATATGACAGGGTTCCCACCCTTCTTCCTAATTATGTCTATTGCTGACCTAAACCTGCTAGTCAGGTCCTCACTCCTACGTCTGCCAACATCGTTGCCTCCAGCACTGAGACAGATAATAGGATTGCTCCCATTACCTCTTATGATGTCGTCCAGACGGCTAACAATATCCTCCATCCCAGCCCCAGGAAAGCAAACCCTCTGTCTCCTACTCCTATCATTCAAACAGAAAGCCCTATCCATGTATCTAACCTGGCTGTCCCCAACAACAACAATGTTTTTACCTTCCTTGGTGTCGTTCGTATTGGTTTGGAAATAGGGTAGTTGATGAGTGGAACAGTCTGCCTAGTAGGGTTATTGAAGCTAGGACCTAGAGAACACTTATCATCTGTGGACTGGGGTAATGAAGAGAGCTATCAATATGACAGTTTTCTGAACACTATACATGCTGCCCAAAGAACATTTATCAAATATAAAGAAATTAGATCGAATAGAAATGACCCAAAATGGATGAATAATAGGCTCAAATATCTTTTAGGGCAGAAGAAAGGAATTTATAGGCGTATCAAAAGAGGTGAGGGTCATCTTACGAATCAGTATATTGACATTAAGAGGGACGTTAAAAAGGGGATAAGAAAAGCTAAGCGGGACTACGAAATTAAAGTTGCTAGGGATTCGAAAACTAACCCAAAACGTTTTTTCCAGGTGTATAGAACAAAAGTTAGAGATAAGATAGGTCCCCTTAAAAATAATTATGGGTATCTTACTGACAAAGAGAATGAAATGTGCTCTATTTCTAATAATAATTATTTTCTCTCGGTTTTCACTCAGACAGACACTAATAATATCCCAAGAATTAGGTATTTTAGTGGGCCTGAAGAAGATAAATTATGTAGTATCACAGTCACTAGCGAAATGGTTATCAACCAGATAGACCGTTTGAAGCAAAATAAATCGCCAGGCCCTGATGAGCTTTTTTCAAGGGTTCTTAAGGAATGCAAAATTGAACTCTGTGAACCCTTAACTAACATTTTTAACCTATCTCTTCAAACAGGTGTAGTGTCTGATACGTGGAAGATGGCTAATGTAATTCCTATTTTTAAAGCAGGGGACAAGTCGTTACCATCAAATTACTGCCCAATAAGTCTAACTTCAATTGTAGGCAAATTATTAGAGTCGATTATAGCTGATAACATAAGAAGCCATCTCGATAGGCATAATTTGATTAATGATACTCAACATGGATTCACCAGGGGCCGTTCCTGCCTAACTAATTTATTAACTTTTTCAGTAAGGCTTTTGAGGCAGTTGATCATGATAAAGAATTTGATATTGTTTATTTGGATTTTAGTAAGGCTTTTGATAGAGTACCACATCAGAGACTGTTAAAGAAAGTGGCTGCTCACGGCATTGGAGGAAAAGTGTTTTCATGGATCGAGTCATGGCTCACCAATAGGAAGCAGAGGGTGTGCATTAATGGGGTTAAATCTGAGTGGGGATCTGTAACAAGTGGCGTTCCACAGGGATCGGTTTTGGGCCCGTTGTTGTTTATAATATATATAAATGACCTTGACGAGGGAATTACTAGTGATATGAGCAAATTCGCTGATGACACGAAGATAGGTAGGATAATCGATTCAGACGTAGATGTCACGGAACTTCAGGAGGATTTAGACAAACTCAATTCCTGGTCAGAAAATGGCAGATGCAGTTCAATGTAGATAAATGCAAAGTTCTAAAGCTCGGGAATGTTCATAACCCTAGCACCTACCAGCTTAATAATGTTGAACTCAGCCGTACAGAATGCGAAAAGGATCTGGGGTTATGGTAAGCAGCAACCTCAAACCAAGTCAGCAATGCCTAAGCGTAAGAAATAAAGCAAATAGATTACTGGGATTTATATCAAGAAGTGTAAGCAACAGAAGTCCAGCGGTTATATTACAGCTTTATACATCATTAGTAAGGCCTCACCTAGATTATGCAGCTCAGTTCTGGTCTCCATTTTACAGAATGGATATAAATTCGTTAGAAAACATTCAGCGACGAATGACAAAGTTAATTCATAGCATTAGAAATCTTCCGTATGAAGAAAGATTGAAGACCCTTAAATTACATTCACTTGTAAGACGAAGAATGAGGGGAGACATGATCGAGGTATATAGTGGAAGATGGGTATTAATAAGGGGGATATAAATAAGGTCTGGACCTGACTTAACTCAGTGAAGACGTGTCTTGTGTGCTCTCTGTGAATCTGAACAAGATGTCCTCTCTTGAGCTACTCTACCAGCAGCTGAAGGAAGAACTGAGGGTAGCTAAGCTTGAGATACAGCTACTGACTGAGGAAAACAAGAGGATTCGTAGTAATCCTCCTGTTGAGAATCCTCAAGCCAAGAAAGGAACCTGGACAGTGGCTGGAATGCATGGGACAAAGTTAAAGATCAAGAGGATGGATGGAGAGGTAGAATTAACGAAGAACCAGAAGCCTGTTGTGGAAACATCGAACCGATTCTCCGTGTTACCCGATGAATGTGAGTCGACTACAGGGAACATCACGAACGACACCAAGGAAAGTAAGAACATTGTTCTTGTTGGGGATAGTCAAATTAGGTATATGGATAGGGCCTTCTGCTTGAAAGATAGAAGTAGGAGACAGAGGGTTTGCTTTCCTGGGGCTGGGATGGAGGATATTGTTAGCCGTCTGGACGACATCATGAGAGGTAATGGGAGCAATCCTATTATCTGTCTCAGTGCTGGAGGCAACGATGTTGGCAGACGTAGGAGTGAGGACCTGACTAGCAGGTATAGGTCAGCAATAGACATAATTAGGAAGAAGGGTGGGAACCCTGTCATATGTGGTATTTTGCCAAGGAGAGGAGTTGGAGATGAATAGCTGTCCAGGGCAATTGGTGTCAATTGCTGTCTGGACAAACACTGTAAGGATAATGCAGTACCATTCATTTGCAACTGGGACCACTTCTATGGCCGAAATGACATGTATGCCAGGGATGGGGTTCACTTATCCAGGGCAGGTGTGGATTTTCTTGCTAGCTCAGTTGAGGGTGTTGTTAGGACTTTAAACTAGGATTAGTTAGAGGTATGGGTTTAGAAATGGAAAATACTGAATGTCGAAATATAGATCTAGGCTTTGATATAAAAATTCTTAACAATAACAAGGACAGTAATATGTATAGTGGAAAAACAGAATGGAGCAGGAAGGGTAAAGAGAAAGGAGGGTCTTTAAAAGTGTATTATACAAATAGTCGTAGTGCTAGGAATAAGATGGACGATTTGAGATTAGTTGCAAGTGCAGGTAACATTGATGTATTTGCCATAACTGAGACGTGGTTCAATACGAAAAATAGGGACATGCCTGCTGAATGTCATATACAGGGTTTTAAATTGTTCCAAGTAGACAGAAGTTTCGGGAAGGGGGGTGGAGTGGCACTGTATGTCCGAGATCACTTGAACTGTTGCATAAAAAAGGGAATAAAGTCTGAAATAACACATACAGAGTCTGTCTGGATAGAATTTTCAGAGGGCATGAAAATTGATTTTAGGTGTGATATACCGTCCCCAAACTTAGATAGGGACCAAGGGAGACTACTATGGGAGGAAATTGTTAAGGCCACAATGCACGATAACGTAGTTATTCTGGGTGACTTCAACTTTAGTCAAATTGATTGGAATTTTTTGACTGGGAATTTAGAATCTAAAGACTTCTTAGAAGTAGTTCAAGATTGTTTTTTGAAGCAGTTTGTGACAGAACCTACAAGGGGAAATAATCTGCTTGACTTAGTTCTGGCAAACAAGGAAACCCTTGTTAATAATTTAGAAATTACAGAGGAACTCGGCGCAAGCGACCACAAATCAATTACCTTTGGCATTGAATGGAAGTTTCATAGTAGGAATAACTCAGTAACGGTCCCAGATTTTCGCTTAGCAGAATACAATGGACTTAGAGAACACTTATCATCTGTGGACTGGGGTAATGAAGAGAACTATCAATATGACAGTTTTCTGAACACTATACATGCTGCCCAAAGAACATTTATCCCATATAAAGAAATTAGATCGAATAGAAATGACCCAAAATGGATGAATAATAGGCTCAAATATCTTTTAGGGCAGAAGAAAGGAATTTATAGGCGTATCAAAAGAGGTGAGGGTCATCTTATGAATCAGTATATTGACATTAAGAGGGACGTTAAAAAGGGGATAAGAAAAGCTAAGCGGGACTACGAAATTAAAGTTGCTAGGGATTCGAAAACTAACCCAAAAGTTTTTCCAGGTGTATAGAACAAAAGTTAGAGATAAGATAGGTCCCCTTAAAAATAATTATGGGTATCTTACTGACAAAGAGAATGAAATGTGCTCTATTTTTAATAATTATTTTCTCTCGGTTTTCACTCAGGAAGACACTAATAATATCCCAAGAATTAGGTATTTTAGTGGGCCTGAAGAAGATAAATTATGTAGTATCACAGTCACTAGCGAAATGGTTATCAAACAGATGGACCGTTTGAAGCAAAATAAATCGCCAGGCCCTGATGAGCTTTTTTCAAGGGTTCTTAAGGAATGCAAAATTGAACTCTGTGAACCCTTAACTAACATTTTTAACCTATCTCTTCAAACAGGTGTAGTGTCTGATACGTGGAAGATGGCTAATGTAATTCCTATTTTTAAAGCAGGGGACAAGTCTTTACCATCAAATTACCGCCCAATAAGTCTAACATCAATTGTAGGCAAATTATTAGAGTCGATTATAGCTGATAACATAAGAAGCCATCTCGATAGGCATAATTTGATTAATGATACTCAACATGGATTCACCAGGGGCCGTTCCTGCCTAACTAATTTATTAACTTTTTTCAGTAAGGCTTTTGAGGCAGTTGATCATGATAAAGAATTCGATATTGTTTATTTGGATTTTAGTAAGGCTTTTGATAGAGTACCACATCAGAGACTGTTAAAGAAAGTGGCTGCTCACGGCATTGGGGAAAAGTGTTTTCATGGATCGAGTCATGGCTCACCAATAGGAAGCAGAGGGTGTGCATTAATGGGGTTAAATCTGAGTGGGGATCTGTAACAAGTGGCGTTCCACAGGGATCGGTTTTGGGCCCGTTGTTGTTTATAATATATATAAATGACCTTGACGAGGGAATTACTAGTGATATGAGCAAATTCGCTGATGACACGAAGATAGGTAGGATAATCGATTCAGACGTAGATGTCACGGAACTTCAGGAGGATTTAGACAAACTCAATTCCTGGTCAGAAAAATGGCAGATGCAGTTCAATATAGATAAATGCAAAGTTCTAAAGCTCGGGAATGTTCATAACCCTAGCACCTACCAGCTTAATAATGTTGAACTCAGCCGTACAGAATGCGAAAAGGATTTGGGGGTTATGGTAAGCAGCAACCTCAAACCAAGTCAGCAATGCCTAAGCGTAAGAAATAAAGCAAATAGATTACTGGGATTTATATCAAGAAGTGTAAGCAACAGAAGTCCAGCGGTTATATTACAGCTTTATACATCATTAGTAAGGCCTCACCTAGATTATGCAGCTCAGTTCTGATCTCCATTTTACAGAATGGATATAAATTCGTTATAAAACATTCAGCGACGAATGACAAAGTTAATTAATACATAATTAATACATAGCATTAGAAATCTTCCTTACGAAGAAAGATTGAAGACCCTTAAATTACATTCACTTGTAAGGCGTAGAATGAGGGGAGACATGATCGAGGCATACAAGTGGAAAATGGGTATTAACAAAGGGGATATAAATAAGGTCTTGAGGATATCTCTCCAAGAGAGAACCCGCAAAAATGGATTCAAGTTAGATAAGTTTAGATTTAGAAAGGATATAGGAAAGTATTGGTTTGGAAATAGGGTAGTTGTTGAGTGGAACAGTCTGCCTAGTATTGTTATTGAAGCTAGGACCTTGGGTAGTTTCAAAATTTAGGTTGGATAAATTCATGAGTGAGAGGGGTTGGATTTGAGTGGGACTCGCACATGAGTGAATGGAATTGTCAAAGCTTATTTCTTGGGTAGCATTGAAAATTGAGTTGAGCAAGTGTTCTGTTAGTGGGACGGATTGTGAAGGACCTGCCTAGTATGGGCCAACAGACCTGCTGCAGTGTTCCTCCTTTCTTATGTTCTTATGTATAATGTGATCCTTTATTGACAACGTTTCGCCCACGCAGTGGGCTTTATCGAGTCACAGACAAATCTACCTGGAATAAGAGTGACATGAGTATTTATAAGATTTAGTAAGGTGGAGAATGCTGGGTCAGGTGGAGAATGCTGCATGTGACAGTCTTCAAAGTAGTGTGATAGTTTAAAACCTTGTGTGACTTAAAGGACCTGCAGCTCTATGTGGGATAGCATTGAAGAAGTTTCTTGGCAATAGGTTCAGCTATGTTGTAGAAGCCGTTGTTCTGGTTGAAGTTGCTGGATATGCAGATAAGTGATGATTCTACGATTCTTCGGTATTGAGTGTTGTCTTCTCTGGCGATGAGTCTTGCGTTTTTGTAGTTGATTAAATGGTTGTGTAAATTTCGGTGTTGAACACAGGCATTTTTTGAGTAGTCAGATCTGCCTGCGTACTGGTGTTCTGAAATGCATGTTTGGAGGACTCTGGATGTTTCGCCGATGTATAATTTGCTGCAGTCATTACAAGGAATTGTGTATACCCCTGCAGTGGATTGAAGCTTGTCCTGTGTGTTACTGGTAATGTCCTTGATGGTGGTGGATGTGGAGGTAGATACTCGGAATGAGGTATTGGAAAAAATGTTGCTCAATATCAAACAGGAATGAGGTATTGGAAAAAATGTTGCTCAATATCAAACATTCCCAGCAAAGTAGAATAATCACTTAACGTAAAAACCTGACTAATCAATTGAATGTAAAACCTGTTATGAATATTACATACTTAGCCAATTTTTTCCACAACACTAACATTATAATGACCACGTAAACTAACTGCAATGCAATTGTTTTAAATTGTTATCTCACTCAATTAGTTGCATTGCTACAATAAATTGCTACAATTAATTGATATGTTCAACTTATATTCAAACTTTATAACTTAGATATGCAACTTTACTTATTTTATAAATTATCAACCATAACTTTTTATTATTTTATTATTAATATTGCTTTAATTTGTTTAATCTGATTTAATTAATTTTATAATGAAGACAAAAGTACAAAACTATGTTTAAAAAATGTCATGTATAAACTATGTTCAAACTTCATAGCTTTAATACTCACCTATACTCATTGTAAACTATCTACAAAAATTCTTACAATTTAGTTTTAAGTTAATTTTAAGTCTGCCCAAAATGCCCTGCATATTAGGGGCTTTAGGCATGTACACCTCATGTAATCTCAATAACCAAATGTAATTCTTTGTATCATGTCCAACTATTATTATTATTATTATTATTATTATTAAGATGTTTAATGCCCGTCGTCTATAGTCTCTAATGAAGTGATGAGGATAGTGAAGTTTATTAAAAACATGCTCAATAAGGGAGCATTCTTCCTCAAGGAAATCACTGCTGCAGATTCTGAGTGCGCGCAGGAAAAAACCTATAATTACACCACGTTTAATCTTGGTGTCGTGGTGAGAGTAGAAGTGGAGAAGATCGTGTTGATTGGTAGGTTTTCAATAGACTTTAAAACGAAGTTCATGGTCAGTTTTGCAGAGAAGAACATCAAGGAAAGGAAGAGTGTTGTCGACTTCTTCTTCTAGTGTAAACTGGATTGATGGCTCGACCTGGTTGAGCTTGTGTTGGAGAGCTTGAACGTTGAAGCGTCTGGGAGTTATGATGAGAATGTCGTCAACATAACGGAGCCAGGTGACAGAAGAGGGAATAATAGTGGAAA
This sequence comes from Cherax destructor, assembly GCA_009830355.1. Taxonomy (NCBI): domain Eukaryota; kingdom Metazoa; phylum Arthropoda; class Malacostraca; order Decapoda; family Parastacidae; genus Cherax; species Cherax destructor. The sequence goes on along the minus strand of WNWK01016216.1, from coordinate 36,543 downwards.
ATCGCTTGGCTTCCAAATGTTCCATATACAGTGGTACCCCGACTTACGATATTAATCCGTCAGAGAGGGCATATTTTAAGGCGAAACAATCGTTACACGAATCAATTTTCCCCATAAGAAATAATGGAAATAAATTTAATCCGTCCAAGACTTCCAAAAGTAGTTAAATAAAATATTTTTTAGAACTTTTTGACATTAAATAATACAGAATTTAATGAATAATACCTAAATACACATGTAAATATTGTACAATAACATGTCACTTACATTTATTGAAGAGTTGTTGATGTGTTTGGAAGGGGAATCCCCTTCCATTAACACTGCAGGTACCAAGTTCTTTTCAGGAGTTACTGGCCTTTTTATTTGAATGCTACACTCCCTGCATGAATGCTACACTCCCTGCATGCCTACTACACTCACTGCATGCCTACTACACTCCCTGCATCCTTGTTACACTCCCTGCATCCCTGCTACACTCCCTGCATCCCTGCTACACTCCCTGCATGCCTGCTACACTCCCTGCATGCCTGCTACACTCCCTGCATGCCTGCTACACTCCCTGCATGCCTGCTACACTCCCTGCATCCCTGCTACACTCCCTGCATCCCTGCTACACTCCCTGCATCCCTGCTACACTCCCTGCATCCCTGCTACACTCCCTGCATCTTTGCTACACTCCCTGCATGCCTGCTACACTTCCTGCATGCCTGCTACACTCCCTGCATGCCTGCTACACTCCCTGCATCCCTGCTACACTCCCTGCATCCCTGCTACACTCCCTGCATCTTTGCTACACTCCCTGCATGCCTGCTACACTCCCTGCATGCCTGCTACACTCCCTGCATCCCTGCTACACTCCCTGCATCCCTGCTACACTCCCTGCAACACTCCCTGCATCTTTGCTACACTCCCTGCATGCCTGCTACACTCCCTGCATGCCTGCTACACTCCCTGCATGCCTGCTACACTCCCTGCATAAATGCTACACTCCCTGCATAAATGCTACACTCCCTGCATGAATGCTTCACTCCCTGCACATTCTTTACCACAGGCTTGGCACTAGGAGCTTTCTTGGGGCCCATGGTGGGTTATTTAGCAGTTGCAAGCACTAAAACAGTGGAATAATGACAATATACTGGTATGAATGCGTGGGTGTGGGTTAGTGGTCGCTCTCACTTGTAAACAATAGCACACTGACGCTCCCTGGAGTGCGCGCTCAGCTGGGCTCCAAGCGGACACGTCCGATACGAATGTCGTTATACGAAGAGAACATCGTAAATCACAGTCAAATTTTTTACATTATAAATATCGGTTATCGAAAATAGCGTAAAATGATAGCATCGTAAGTCGGGGTACCACTGTATAGGTTCGCAAGGACGGCACTAAGTGGCGATCCCATGGGTAGTCCAAAAGTTTGCTGAAAGAGTTGATTTTCGAAAGAGAAACATGTAAAGCCCACACATAGTTCAACAAGGTCGATGAAATCGCTGGCTGGAAGAGGAAGATCAAGCGAGTCGTCAATTTTCCTGCGCAAGAGATCGATAGCTTGTGTAGTAGGTACTTTGGTGAATAGGGATGTTACATCAAGGCTGGAGAGTTTCTTGTTCCTGATACTGATGTTGCGAATGCACCATCAGTCCAGCACATCTCAAACACTCTGGTGACCTTCTCAATCGCATTCGCAACATCAACATCAGGAACAAGAAACTCTCCAGCCTTGATATAACATCCCTATTCACCAAAGTACCTACTACACAAGCTATCGATCTCTTGCGCAGGAAAATTGACGACTCGCTTGATCTTCCTCTTCTAGCCAGCGATTTCATCGACCTTGTTGAACTACAGTGGACCCCCGAGTTTCGTAAAAACTTCACTCCTGAAGTCTGCTCAAGTGCCATTACCGAACGAATTTTCTCCCTTAAGGAAAAATTTCACGTAGGTTAGTCTATTTCAGACCCCCAAAAATACTTTTCCACAAGCACTTACAATATTATACTTACATAAATGTACGATTTCTGGGGTTTACGAAACTCGGGGGTCCACTGTATGTGTGGGCTTTACATGTTTTTCTTTCGAAAATCAACTCTTTCAGCAAACTTTTGGACTACCCATGGGATCGCCACTTAGTGCTGTCCTTGCGAACCTATATATGGAACATTTGGAAGCCGAGCGATTTTCCACTATTATTCCCTCTTCTGTCACCTGGCTCCGTTATGTTGACGTCATTCTCATCATAACTCCCAGACGCTTCAACGTTCAAGCTCTCCAACACAAGCTCAACCAGGTAGAGCCATCAATCCAGTTTACACTAGAAGAAGAAGTCGACAACACTCTTCCTTTCCTTGATGTTCTTCTCTGCAAAGCTGACCATGAACTTCGTTTTAAAGTCTATCGAAAACCTACCAATCAACACGATCTTCTCCACTTCTAGTCTCACCACGACACCAAAACTAAACGTGGTGTAATTATAGGCTTTTTCCTGCGCGCACTCAGAATCTGCAGCAGTGAGTTCCTTGAAGAAGAATGCACCCTCATTGAACAAGTTTTTTCCAAGCTTCACTATCCTCATCACTTCATTAGAGACTGCAGACGACGGGCATTAAACATCTTCAACACACCCAGAGAAGACACTGCTGAAAAGAGATACATAGTCCTCCCCACCAACTCCATTTCCAAACACGTTTCCAACATTTTTTCTAATACCTCATTCCGAGTATCCACCTCCACATCCACCACCATCAAGGACATTACCAGTAACAGACAGGACAAGATTCAATCCACTGCAGGGGTATACACAATCCCTTGTAATGGCTGCAGCAAATTATACATCAGCGAAACATCCAGAGACCTTCAAACACGCATTTCAGAACACCAGTACGCAGGCAGATCTTACGACTCAAGAAATGCCTGTGTTCAACACCGAAATTTACACAACCATTTAATCAACTACAGAAACGCAAGACTCATCGCCAGAGAAGACAACACTCAATACCGAAGAATCCTGGAATCATCACTTATCTGTATATCCAACAACTTCAACCAGAACAACAGCTTCTACAACATAGCTGAACCTATTGCCAAGAAACTTCTTCAACGCTTTCCCACATAGAACTCAAGAATGGAACACTACAGGTCCTTTAAGTCACACAAGGTTTTAAACTATCACACTATGTTTTAGACTGTCACATGCAGCTTTCTCCACCTGACCCAGCATTCTCCACCTGACTATATCCTATATACATTCATGTTACTCATTTTCCAGGTAGATCTGTCTGTGACTTGATAAAGCCCACTGCGTGGGCGAAACGTTGTCAATAAAGGATCACATTATACTGCTTATGTGTTTATTTTTCCATTGTGTCGGTATTTTATACCATTGTTTCCACTGCAGGGGTATACACAATCCCTTGTACGTAATGGCTGCAGCAAATTATACGTCAGCGAAACATCCAGAGACCTCCACACACGCATTTCAGAACACCAGTACGCAGGCAGATCTGACGACTCAAGGAATGCCTGTGTTCAACACCGAAATTCACACAACCATTTAATCAACTACAGAAACGCAAGACTCATCGCCAGAGAAGACAACACTCAATACCGAAGAATCATAGAATCATCACTTATCTGCATATCCAGCAACTTCAACCAGAACAACGGCTTCTACAACATAGCTGAACCTATTGCCAAGAAACGTCTTCATCGCTATCCCACATAGAACTCAAGAATGGAACACTGAAGGTCCTTTAAGTCACACAAGGTTTTAAACTATCACACTACTTTGAAGACTGTCACATGCAGCATTCTCCACCTGACCCAGCATTCTCCACCTGACTAAATCTTATGAATACTCATGTTACTCTTATTCCAGGTAGATTTATCTGTGACTCGATAAAGCCCACTGCGTGGGTGAAATGTTGTCAATAAAGGATCACATTATACTGCTTATGTGTTTTTTCATCAGTCCATACAAAGGAGAATCGTGAAGAACAGGAGGAGTTGGGTCGATGTTGTCAGTCCATCAATCTTGAATATAATACAGCTTATGTGCAAAGAGGTAGCTTATATACTGTAGACAGGAGAGGTGCAGCAGTAGTAGAGGTGTCACATTTGTCCAATGTGGAAGTAGGTCGTGCCCAAGGGTTAGGCAAGCGAAGAAATCCCTGTATTAAGATACCAAGATGTTGCTGTGTCAGACAGGATGTAGATGAATGGTTCAGAGAACCGACGAGTTATTAAAATAGACACATATGCAACACTTGGGTATCTTTATTGAGGAAACGTTTCCTCAATAAAGATACCCAAGTGTTGCATATGTGTCTAATTTACCAACTCGTCGGTTCTCTGAACCACTCATCTACAACTAGCTACTACTACTAGTGTCACTACCAGTGTTAACATTAACCAGCTACTAGTACTAGTGTTACTACCAGTGTTAGCATTAACCAGCTACAAGTACTAGTGTCACTACCAGTGTTAACATTAACCTGCTACTAGAACTAGTGTTGCAACCAGTGGTAACTTTAACCAGGTACAAGTACTAGTGTCAATACCAGTGTTAACATTAACCAGCTACAAGTACTAGTGTTACTACCAGTGTTAACATTAACCAGCTACTAGTAATAGTGTCACTACCAGTGTTAGCATTAATGAGCTACTAGTACTAGTGTCACTACCAGTGTTAACATTAACTAGCTCCTAGTACTAGTGTCACTACCAGTGTTAACATTAACTAGCTCCTAGTATTAGTGTCACTACCAGTGTTAACATTAACAACCTACAAGTACTAGTGTCACTACCAGTGTTAACATTAACCAGTTACTTATACTAGTGTTACTACCAGTGTTGACATTAACCAGCTACTAGTAATAGTGTCACTACCAGTGTTAGCATTAACTAGCTCCTAGTACTAGTGTCACTATCAGTGTTAACATTAACTAGCTCCTAGTATTACCTGGAGTCTACCTGGAAAGAATTCCAGGGGTCAACGCCCCCACGGCCCGGACTGTGACTAAGCCTCATGTTGGACCAGAGCCTGATCAACCAGGCTGTTACTGCTGGCCACACGCAGTCCAACGTACGAACCACAGCCAGGCTGATCAGGTACCGACTTGAGGTGCCTGTCCAGTGCCTGCTTGAAGACAGCCAGGGGTTTGTTGGTAATCCCCCTGATGCATGCTGGGAGGCAGTTGAACAATCTTGGGCCCCTGACACTTATTGTGTTGTCCCTCAACGTGCTAGTGGCACCCCTGCTCTTCATTGGGGGGATGTTACATCGCCTGCCGAGTCTTTTGCTTTCGTAGGGAGTGATTTTTGTGTGCAAGTTTGGTACTAAGCCCTCGAGAATTTTCCATGTGTATATAATAATGTATCTCTCCCGCCTGCGTTCTAGAGAGTACAGGTTTAGGAACTTCAAGCGTTCCCAGTAGTTGAGGTGGTTTACCGCACTTATGCGTGCGGTGAAGGTTCTCAGCACATTTTCAAGGTCGGCAATTTCACCCGCCTTGAAAGGTGCAGTTAGTGTGCAGCAATATTCCAGCCTAGATAGAACAAGCGATCTGTAAAGTGTCAACATGGGATTGGCATCCCTGGTTTTGAAGGTTCTCATTATCCATCCTGTCATTTTTCGAGCAGATGCAATTGCTACTTTGTTATGGTCCTTGAAGGTGAGATCCTCTGACATGATCACTCCCAGGTCTTTGACATTAGTTTTTTGCTCTACTGTGTGGTTGGAATTAGTTTTGTACTCCGATGAGATTTTAATTTCCTCATGTTTTCCGTATCTGAGTAATTGAAATTTCTCATCATTGAACTTCATATTGTTTTCTGCAGCCCATTTAAAGATTTGGTTTATGTCTGCTTGGAGTCTTGCAGTGTCTTCAACGGTGGACACTGTCATACAGATTCGGGTGTCATCTGCAAAGGAAGACACAGCACTGTGGCTTATATCCCTGTCAATGTCTGATATGAGGATGAGGAATAGGATGGGAGCAAGTACTGTGCCTTGTGGAACAGAGCTTTTCACAGTAGCTGCCTCAGACTTTACTCTGTTGACTACTACTCTTTGTGTTCTACATGTTAGGAAATTATAGATCCATCTACCAACTTTTCCTGTTATTCCTTTATCAAGCATTTTGTGTGCTATTACACCATGGTCACACTTGTCAAAGGCTTTTGCAAAATCTGTGTATATAACATCTGCATTCTGTTTATCTTCTAGAGCATCCAGGACCTTGTCGTAGTAGTCCAGTAGTTGGGACAGACAGGAGCGGCCTGCTCTAAACCCATGCTGTCCTGGGTTGTGCAATTGATGGGTATCAAGATGGGTAGCGATCTTGCTTCTTAGAACCCTTTCAAAGATTTTTATGATATGGGACGTTAGCGCAATTGGTCTGTAGTTCTTTGCTATTGCTTTACTGCCAGTGTTGACAGTAACCAGCTACTAGTACTAGTGTCACTACCAGTGATAGCATTAACCAGCTACTAGTACTAGTGTTACTACCAGTGTCGACATTAACAACCTACAAGTACTAGTGTCACTAACAGTGTTAAACATTAACCAGCTACTAGTACTAGTGTCACTACCAGTGTTAACATTAACTAGCTCCTAGTACTAGTGTCACTACCAGTGATAACATTAACCAGCTACTAGTACTAGTGTCATTACCAGTGTTAACAGTGTCATTCGTGTCTTCATTCCTCATAGAGGAACTTGCTGGGTTTGTGGACTCTTTGGGTAAATAACTGTAATAAGAAATATATTGGACATATTTTGTGAGTTTATTGGGCTCATGGTTCTTTCCTGGCATAAATAAAAGAAATAAAAAATACAGTGGACATACATGGTGAAGTCGTTGCGTTTAGTTTTACATACACCTTCCATGTCGTATTGCAGAATGCCCCAGGTAAGTAGGTCGACAGGTTGGTGCAATGTTTGGTTGTACCAGGTGCCTGTTGTAGGCTGCAAATCATGGCTTGTTTTTAGGCATGGTGGTGGCAGCACCCTCGCTCGCACTACCATAGGCTGTCATACATATGAACAATGTGATTCATGGTAAATATATATAGAATAATTTTGGAGGCAATAATTTCATGCATTGACCAGGGAGGTATAACATCTTTTAGGAGTGAAGAAGAGCAGGATGTGAGTGTGGGGGGAGATGCATTAAGTACAGTGGACCCCCGGATTTCGTCAATAATTCTTTCCAGAAAGCTGTTCGAGTGACGTTACCAAACGAATTTGTTCCCTTAAGGACGAATGTAAATTAGATTAGTCTGTTTCAGACCCCCAAAAATACATTTACAAAAGCACTTACAAAAATACACTTATATAATTGTTTGAGTTGGGAGCAGTATGAAATCCGGGGGTCCAATGTAGAATGAAAGAGGATAAAGCAGCTGGAACTGATGGGATCATGGCAGAAATGTTAAAAGCAGGGAGGGATATAGCTATAGAGTGGTTGGTAATTTTTTTTAACTCTTTGACTGTTGGAGGCCCCATTCTGAAACTGTCGTTCTATGTCGCAAAATTTTGGAAATTTTTTTTTTTTTTTCTTATGAAATGATAGAGAATCTTTTCCAGATGGTAAAGACACCAAAAGTATGAAATTTGATGGAAAACTTACAGAACTACTCTCTCGAAAAGTTAGCAATGTCAGCGATATATACGCATCGGCGCTTTCGCCAACTTTGAGCCCTATTTTCGGCCAATTCCATTAGGACAGTCGACCAAACTCATAGCTATTTCTTTAGAACTAAATTTGTTCTATCGCTTGAGTACAAGAAATCACCAATTTACCGATTTCAACTACCCAATAAAGTGGTCAGAAATTGGCAATTTTGCCAATTTCATGCGAAATAAAAAAGATGTTAATTTCAAAATAGGGTCCAGAATAAACAATGCAGACATTCCTGGCACTAAGATGTTATCTGTTCATTAGTCACGTCTTTAGGCCTCTCTTATATTACTCTTGCTTTCTATTTTGATTTTTTATTCACACAAAAAATAGAAGATTTATTGTTATGCAGACTATTGCATTATTGTAAAAATGGTATAAATAATATCTGTGCACTTGTGAAAGAATATTAGACTCACCAGTTGATGTGTATTGGATGTGTGGCGTGATTTGTTTACTTTTGAACATTGGCAAAAATCGAACATTTCCGCTACTCTGAGCTCAATTTCAAGATCGTTTTCATCATGAAATTAATCAAAATCATCTCTATTCCTGTAAAATGTCTTCCATTCTATCAAATGAGACCACAAAAAAGAGAATACAACCATAAATACTATACGAAAATACACCTCAAAGTCGGCGTTTTAATCCAAAAACACGGTCTGATTTTTTTTTCTCATTATGCACTGCGTGCTGCAGGGTTTTTTTTATACTGTGCACACTGACCACACAGACCCATTTTCTCATATGTGGGCCTACCAGCTTTTTCCCGTTTGATTTGAACCCGCTAGAATTTGTGAGTATATATACGTCCGAAACACTGACTCGTAAGACGTATATATACGACTACTACTCTTTGTGCTCTACATGTTAGGAAATTATAGATCCATCTACCAACTTTTCCTGTTATTCCTTTATCACGCATTTTGTGTGCTATTACATCATGGTCACACTTGTCAAAGGCTTTTGCAAAATCTGTGTATATAACATCTGCATTCTGTTTATCTTCTAGAGCATCCAGGACCTTGTCGTAGTGGTCCAGTAGTTGGGACAGACAGGTATGGGGTAGATTTAAAAATGTAATGTTAGAGTGTTCAGCAGAAGTTTGTGGTTACAGGCGAGTGGGTGCAGGAGGGAAGAAGAGCGATTGGTGGAATGATGATGTAGAGAGAGTATTTTTTTATTTTTATTAACACATCAGCCGATTGCCACCAAGGCAGGATGCCCGAAAAAGAAAAACTTTCGTCATCATTCACTCCATCACTGTCTTGCCAGAGGGGTGCTTTACACAACAGTTATAAAACCAACATTAACACCCCTCCTTCAGAGTGCAGACACTGTACTTCCCATCTCCAGGACTCAAGTCCGGCCTGCCGGTTTCCCTGAATCCCTTCATAAATGTTACTTTGCTCACACTCCAACAGCACGTCAAGTATTAAAAACCATTTGTCTTCATTCACTCCTATCAAATACACACACACATGCTTGCTGGAAATCCAAGCCACTCGCACACAGAGTAGTAAGGGAGAAAAAGTTAGCATATGAGAGGTTTTTACAAAGTAGAAGTGATGCAAGGAGGGAAGAGTATATGGAGACAAAAAGAGAGGTTAGGAGAGTGGTAAAGCAATGTAAAAAGAGATCAAATGAGAGTGGGTGAGATGTTATCAACAAATTTTGTTGAAAATAAGAAAAAGTTTTGGAGTGAGATTAATAAGTTGAGGAAGCCTAGGGAACAAATGGATTTGACAGTTAAAAATAGGAGAGGAGAGTTATTAAATGGAGAGTTAGAGTTATTGGGAAGATGGAGGGAATATTTTGAGTTGTTAAATGTTGATGAAGACAGGGAAGCTGTGATTTCGTGTATAGGGCAAGGAGGAATAACATCTTGTAGGAGTGTGGAAGAGCCAGTTGTGAGTGTGAGGGAAGTTCGTGAGGCAGTGTGTAGAATGAAAGGGGGTAAGGCAGCTGGGATTGATGGGATAAAGATAGAAATGTTAAAAGCAGGTGGGGATATAGTTTTGGAGAGGTTGGTGCTATTATTTAATAAATGTATGGAAGAGGGTAAGGTACCTAGGGATTGGCAGAGAGCATGTATTGTTCCTTTGTATAAAGGCAAAGGGGACAAAAGAGAGTGCAAAAATTATAGGGGAATAAGTCTGTTGAGTGTACCTGGTAAAGTGTATGGTAGAGTTATTATTGAAAAAATTAAGAGTAAGACAGAAAGCAGGATAGCAGATGAACAAGGGGGCTTTAGGAAAGGTAGGGGGTGTGTAGACCAAGCATTTACAGTGAAACATATAGGTGAACAGTATTTGGATAAGGGTAAAGAGGTTTTTGTGGCATTTATGGATTTGGAAAAGTCGTATGATATGGTGGACAGGGGGGCAATGTGGCAGATGTTGCAGGTGTATGGAATAGGAGGTAGGTTACTGAAAGCAGTGAAGAATTATTTTTATGAGGAAAGTGAGGCTCACGTTAGTGTGTGTAGGAGGGAGGGGGACTATTTCTCAGTAAAAGTGGGCCTTAGACAAGGATGTGTGATGTCACCGTGGTTGTTCAATATATTTATAGATGGGGTTGTAAGAGAAGTAAATGCGAGGGTCTTGGCAAGAGGTGTGGGGTTAAAAGATAAAGAAGCAAATACAAAGTGGGAGTTGTCACAGTTGCTTTTTGCTGATGACACTGTGCTTTCGGGAGATTCTGAAGAGAAGTTGCAGAGGTTGGTGGATGAATTTGGTAGGGTGTGTAAAAGAAGAAAATTGAAAGTGAATATAGGAAAGAGTAAGGTGATGAGGATAACAAAAAGATTAGGTGACGAAAGATTGGATATCAGATTGGAGGGAGAGAGTATGGAGGAGGTGAATGTATTCAGATATTTGGGAGTGGACATGTCACCAGATGGGTCTATGAAGGATGAGGTGAATCATAAATTGATGAGGGAAAAAGTGTGAGTGGAGCACTTCAGAGTCTGTGGAGACAAAGAACTTTGTCCATGGAAGTAAAGAGGGGGATATATGAGAGTTTAGTTATACCAACACTCTTATATGGGTGTGAAGCATGGGTAATGAATGTTGCAATGAGGAGGAGGCTGGAGGCAGTGGAGATGTCATGTCTGAGGTCAATGTGTGGTGTGAATATAATGCAGAGAATTCGGAGTTTGTAAGTTAGGAGGAGGTGCGGGATTACCAAAACTATTATCCAGAGAGCTGAGGAGGGGTTGTTGAGGTGGTTCGGACATGTAGAGAGAATGGAACAAGACAGAATGACTTTGGGAGGGAAGGCGGGGTAGGGGTCACCGTAGGAAAGGTTGGAGGGAGGGGGTAAAGGAGGTTTTGTGTGCAAGGGGCTTGGACTTCCAGCAAGCATGTGTGAGCGTATTTGATAGGAGTGAATGGAGACAAATGGTTTTTAATACTTGACGTGCTGTTGGAGTGTGAGCAAAGTAACATTTATGAAGGGATTCAGGGAAACCGGCAGGCCGGATTTGAGTTCTGGAGATCGGAAGTACAGTGTCTGCACTCTGAAGGAGAGGTGTTAATGTTGCAGTTTTATAACTGTAGTGTAAAGCACCCCTCTGGCAAGACAGTGATGGAGTGAATGATGATGAAAGTTTTTCTTTTTTGGGCCACCCTACCTTGGTGGGAATCAGCCGATGTGTTAATATAATAAAAAATATTATTATCATTATTATTATTATTATTTTTATGCACTATTATTATTATTATTATTTGAGTACAATTTCAGTACCTAATATTAGTGTCAGAACACAGATTGGCTATGAAATCACAAGAACTACTATAAATTGTGATTATGAGAACATAAAAATTATATAAAATAATAAAAAAAAGTGAAAAATAGGTATATCGGCAACGATTCTGCAAGCAGCAGGACTCCTGTTGCTGTCAGGTGAGCATCCAGTGCCAACTTCTCCGCCTCATATCATAATAATAATAATAATAATAATAATAATAATAATTTTTATTTCAATGCATGTTACAAGTGTACAATGTTATTGGTAGTTACAAATATAATACAATTATAAAACTGTAATGCAAGGAGAGCCACTGGCATGCCATGGCATTAGGGGCAGTTTATTCTAGAGACTTATTCACTAAGTACTTAATGCTAAAGAAATTGATTGAGTTTATTCTAGTTCTATATTATTTAAATTATTAAATGGTTATACATACTATTTAAAGACAATACAAGAGAAATTGGTTGAGTTTAATCTAGTTGTAGAATTTATTTCAAATTACAGTATGTTGATGTTATCCTATAACACTTAAAAAAATGTGCTCTTTATTTCTATATATTTTTTTTTTTTTTTTTTAGGATTCGGGGCACTCTGCGAGCTAACGTAAATGTACGTTTGGACCGTTTAAGGGTTAAACAATGCAGACACTCCTGGCATAAAAACATTTCTCTGTTCATTAGTTACATCTCCAAGCTTATCCAGGCCACTCTTTTATTTCATTTGCCTTCCATTTTCAATTATTCAAACAAAAAAAATTGAATATTTACTCTATTTCTTGGATAATAAAATATAATCAGGAAAGTTTGTCATGGTTTACAGTGACTTAATCAAAATAATCTCTATTTCATTAATATATCTTCCATTCTATTAACCCTTTGACTGTTTTGGTCGTATATATACGTCTTACGAGCCACTGTTTTGGACGTACATATACTCAAAAATTCTAGCGGCTTCAAATCAAGCGTGAAAAAGCTGGTAGGCCCACATATGAGAGAATGGATCTGTGTGGTCAGTGTGCCCTGTATAAAAAAAATCCTGCAGCATGCAGTGCATAATGAGAAAAAAAATCCGAAATCCGACCGTGTTTTTGGATTAAAACGCCGACTTTGAGGTGTATTTTCATATAGCATTTATAGCTGTATTCTCTTTTTCTTGGTCTCATTTGATAGAATGGAAACCATATTACAGAATTAGAGATGATTTTGATTAATTTCATGAAGAAAACGACCTTGAAATTGAGCTCAAATTAGCGAAAATGTTCGATTTTTGCCAATGTTCAAAAGTAAACAACTCACACCACGAGTCCAATACATGTCAACTGGTGAGTCTAATATTCTTTCACAAGTGCACTGATATTATTTATATAATTTTTACAATAATGCAGTAGTCTGCATAACAGTAAATCTTCTATTTTTTGTGTCTATCTGGAGAGAATTCCAGGGGTCAATGCCCCCGCGGCCCGGTAATATAAGAGGGGCCTAAAGACATGACTAATGAACAGAGAAAATCTTATTTTAGTGCCAGGAATATCTGCATTGTTTATTCTGGACCCTATTTTAAAATTGACATCTTTTTTATTTTGCAAGAAATTGGCCAAATTCCCAATTTCTGACCATTTCATTGGGTAGTTGAAATCGGTAAATTGGCATTTTTTTTGTATGCAATCGATAGAATAAATGGAGTACTAAAGAAATAGCTATGAATTTGGTCAACTGAAACAATGGAATTGGCTGAAAATAGGGCTCAAAGTCGGCGAAACCGCCGATGCGTATATATTGCCGAGATCACTAACTTTGCAAGAGTGTAATTCCTTAAGTTTTTTATCAAATTTCGTACTTTTGGTGTCATTACCATCGGGAAAAGATTCTCTATCATTTCATAAGAAAAAAATCATTTTTTTTTGTTTCAAAAATTTTGCGACAGCAGGAGACACCTCAGGATTTGGGGTTTCGACAGTCAAAGGGTTAAATAACAAAAAGAAATAGCCAATAAAATCATAAAAACAATCCAAGAAAACACCACAAATTTGTTATTTTAACCCATAAACACCCACAAAAACAGTTCTGTTTCTCCCATCATGTACTGTATAGGGGCAAGATTTTTTTATATGGTGCATACTCACTAAACTATCCCATTCTCCCTTTTCTATGTCAAAATTCAGTACAGTGGACCCCCAGTGTTCGTCCATTTTTCGTAACAGAATACTGTTCAAGTGCCATTACCAATCGAATTTATTCCCTTAAGAAATAATGTAAAGTAGACTAGTCCTTTTAGGCCTCCAAAACTACACTTATAAAAGCATTTAAAAAAATATACTTACATAAAAGGACCTGTTTTGAGCAGGACGAACACCGGGGGTCCACTGTACTTGCAGCCTGCCTGAGTGAGCTGAGCTCATGACACAGAACTACCTGAGGGACCCTGACCTCAGTGACACACTTCAATGTGACAGACAGTGAAAGAGCTGTAATATCTGTGTACTGTATAACAAGTCAGTAATAATATTACTATTACTTCCACTACCATGACTGCTACTACAATTATTATTATTATTATTATTTACCTCTTGAGAGAGAGTACAGTTGAGGTCTCTGAGGATGGGAGTGTTGTAAGAGTGAACCAAGTTTATAAAGTTGGTGATGTGTCTGAGTCTCTCTTGTGGAGGTACTGACGTAAGGTGACAACTTTCTGCCTCATCTCTGTCCTCCTGCAGCAGCTTCCCTCTCATACTCTGACCCTCCACTATCATGCACACCTGAAAAATATATATTTATCAACACAGTTATTATGACCACTTGTACAACATAACACTAGGTCTAGTAGACCATGGCAGGCAGGGTCTATCATATACACCATAGGTTTACTGGAAGGATCATTGCAGGCAGGGTCTATCATGTACACCATAGGTCTACTAGACCATGGTAGACTGGGTCTATCATTGTATTAATAATGGAAGAATTACTGACAATATGTTAGGTAAAAGGCCACAAGTGCAACTAATGGATGCAGAGGGTATATATAGCAGCAACTATGTGATGGCTGCTGCTAATACTAAACAAGAACATAACAGTAGAGGAAGACTCAAACACGAGTTCTCAAATACAACCACTAACACAAATACAGCCAAAAAATAAACACATAAGCAGTATAATGTGATCCTTTATTGACAACATTTCGCCCACGGAGTGGGCTTTATTGAGTCACAAACAGATCTGTTTGTGACTCGATAAAGCCCACTGTGTGGGCGAAACGTTGTCAATAAAGGATCACATTATACTGCTTGTGTGTTTATTTTTTCCATTGTGTCAGCATTTTATATCATTTATTTCCACAAATACAACCACTAACACAAATACAACCACTAACACAAATATTTGTCCAACCTATTTTTATGCTGCCCAAGTAATAAGCTTTTATAACCTTTTGACTTGTGTACAGTTGATTGTTCTACCACATGTATTAATTCTACTAATACTACTACTATTAATACTACTACTACAACTAATATTACTACTACTACAACTAATATTACTATTACTACTACTACAATTAATATTACTACAACTACAGTGGACCCCCGGTTTACATACTGCTCCAAACTCAAACAATTATGTAAGTGTATTTTTGTAAGTGCTTTTGTAAGTGTATTTTTGAGGGTCTAAAAGGACTAATCTAATTTACATTATTCCTTATGGGAACAAATTCGTTCGGTAAAAGCACTTGAACAGCATTCTGGAACAAATTATTTACGTAAACCAGGAGTCCACTGTACTACTATTACACTAATACTACAACTAATATTACTAGTACTAATATTACTACTACTATTACTACTACTACTACTACTACTAATACTACTACTACTACAACTAATACAGTGGTCCCTCAACTAGCGGTGATTCCATATAACGAGCAATTCGTGTAACGAGCGCTTTTTTCGCTAAATATTTCCCTCATGTAGCGACCATTTCCTCATTTAGCGGCCCGTACCAGACCTGTCCGCCTGCCCCGCGCCTGCGCAGGATGCCAGTCTAGCGTTGTTTACCATTGAGAGAACATTACCCAGCGCGCTCTTTCAAACATTCACAATACTTTTGTTGTGTTTATTGGTGGTTCAGTGATTGTCACTGTGAAATAAGTCAGCATGGGTCCAAAGAAGCTTCCTAGTGGTAGCATTCATGCAGGGAGTGTAGCATTCATGCAGGGAGTGTAGCATTCATGCAGGGAGTGTAGCATTCATGCAGGGAGTGTAGCATTCATGCAGGGAGTGTAGCATTCATGCAGGGAGTGTAGCATTCATGCAGGGAGTGTAGCATTCATGCAGGGAGTGTAGCATTCATGCAGGGAGTGTAGCATTTATGCAGGGAGTGTAGCATTTATGCAGGGAGTGTAGCATTCATGCAGGGAGTGTAGCAGGCATGCAGGGAGTGTAGTAGGCATGCAGGGAGTGTAGCATTCATGCAGGGAGTGTAGCATTCATGCAGGGAGTGTAGCATTCATGCAGGGAGTGTAGTAGGCATGCAGGGAGTGTAGCAGGCATGCAGGGAGTGTAGCAGGCATGCAGGGAGTGTAGCAGGCATGCAGGGAGTGTAGCAGGCATGCAGGGAGTGTAGCAGGCATACAGGGAGTGTAGCAGGCATGCAGGGAGTGTAGCAGGCATGCTACACATGCTACACAGGGATCCAGTGACTCTCAAGCTGGTCCTAGTGGCATTAAAAGAAAAAGAAGGGAAGAAACCCCAGATAAGGACTTGTTACCTGAAGTCTTTATGGAGGGGGATTCCCCTTCCAAACACTAACACCCTCCCCCTGTCGTCCTCCCTATCTTCCAGATGCCTGCAACTCTCTCAATAAAGGTAAGTAAATGTTATTTATTATTCTGTTGTAGTATTTATTATTTATTATGTATGTATTTATAATTACATATGTGTTAATAATGTTGTTTTGTTTATGTAGAACTATAATTAAAATGTATTTTTTGTGAATATTTTTGGGTGGAACAGATTAATTGTATTTACATTACTTCTTATGGGAAATAAGGTTTCGAATTACGAGCAATTTGTGTTAAGGCCTAGCTCCTGTAATGGATTAAGATCGTTAATTGAGGGACCACTGTATTACTACTACTAATACAGTGATACCTCTACTTACAAGGAGTTCCCAACTCGAACAATTATGTAGGTGCTTTTGTCAGTGTATTTTTGGGAGTCTGAAATGGATTAATCTAATTTACATTATTTATTATGGGAAAAAATTCCTTCGGTATCGGCACTTGAATAGCCGTCTGGAACGAATTAAGCTCGTAACTCGAGGTACCACTGTATTACTACTACTACAACTAATATTACTACAACTACTACTAATATTACTTCTACTACAACTAATATTTCTACTACTACAACTAATATTACTACTACTACAACTAAGGGTAAAAGTGTCAACCTTAAGGATAGGGAGGTCTTGGAGTTCAAGTTGCTCTAAAATGTCTTCACCACATGTCTGGAAATTCCGTTGGACAATGGTGTGGGGTAAAATGACAGTACCACTACAAGAATTTTAGAGAATGATGCTTGTCAATAGTGATAGGAATAGTATCTATGGTCGTAAGAAGGGAAAGATCGCGAGCTTGGCCAGCATTCTGGACCGTGATGATGCGAGTGCCGCTCTTGAGAGCGTGAAAAGAGATATCTTTGCCTACATGGCGTAGGAGAGCTTTACCAATACTATGATCGGAAAGATAGGTAGTTGGAGTAGTCGGTCTGAGAGTAAAAAACTTTGTCCATTGAGGAGTGTGAAACAAAGTATCTAAGGGGAGTGCGCGACGTGCTAGGCGTTTCTGAGATGAACGAGAAGGAAGAGTCGAATCGTCATGTAAGGGTCGTGGTCGTTTGGATGTGGGACCGGGGGTGGTCCGATGGGAGACGGGCGAGCGATTCGAAAATTGCCACACCGTTGAGGGAGAAGCCGGAATCAAGGTCAGAGAAGAGCGAAGGTCAGATATGTCAAAATGGCCGGTCGGAACCCCGGTACCTGACACAGGTGACGAGCCGGCACAAGCAAGAGGTACAGGGGTATTAGAGTTGTCCGAAGAATTGGCCGGTAATGAGGTAGGGTCAGAACTAGGTGCGGTATCAAGAAGGGGCCCGGGGGTATTAGGTTCATGGATTGGGTCAGCCATGGTTAGGTTACTTCTTTCTTTTTATTTTTATGAAAAAAAAAGAAGAAAAGAAAATAAAAATAAAAAAAAGAATAAAAAAAGAGGGGAATGTGGAGGAATAGCTCCTAGGAGGAATGAAAGGGGCGTAAATCCCCCTCCGCACCCAAGAGGACCTCAACACCGCAAGTAGTGCAGATGCTGCATGGAACCCGTGCCATACCCTACCCTTCACGCCAGTAAACCAGCAATCCGGGATAGCAACCTCACATCCACCGAGCCACCTCGGCGGACAAAAGAGAGGGCGGCCGGATATCCGCCACAAAGCATACCGCCTTCGGCCACCACCCCCGGAATCTGAAAGGTGGCCTCCAGAGATACACCCGTCGCCCGAAAGATACCCAAGGCCACACCCGGGAGACCGGAGAGGGAACGGGACATCCCCAGGCGATCCAGATTCCACGGCAAACTACACCACCACCAAGGACCTCAACGGAATGGGATGGACCACGACACCCTTCCACCTACCTAGGAACTAGAATGCCTGTGGAGGGAAGCTCCCAGGTTAAAAATGGGAAGGAAATAAGGGAGGGATGAGGAGGAAGAGGAGGAAAGGGAAAAAAGGGAGGATGGGGAAAATGGGAAAAGGGAGGGGGGATTGGGGGGTAATTAGGTTCGGTCTGAGGAAGAAGACCAAAAGGTCCAATTCCTCAGACCAAGAGCCTCTTCACCACAGCAAGGAGCAACCCTTGAAGAGGATCCATCTTGACAGTGGCCTCAAATTTCAGACACATATACAACAAATTTCCAAGAAAGTCTCAAAGACCGTGGGAATACTATCCAAGATACGGTACTATGTTCCACAACCAGCTCTCCTTACCCTATATCACTCACTCATTTACCCCTACCTCACCTATGGAATCTGCGCATGGGGCTCTACATCAATAACTCATCTCAGACCACTAATAACACAACAAAAGGCAGAAGTTAGAATGATAACAAATTCTCACTCCAGGCAACATACTCCACCAATATTCAAAAACCTAAACTTACTCACCATACAAGACATCCATACTTTCTACTGTGCCTATTACATACATAGAACACTTTATGCAAATATTAACCCACCACTCAAACTTCTCCTTACCAATTTTAACAGGACACATGACCATAACACTAGACACAGATCACTCCTCGATGTTCCCCGTGTCCATCTAACACTATGTAAAAACTCAATGCATATAAAAGGCACGAAAATTTGGAATTCATTACCTGTCATTGCCAAAGAAACACTACCTGTACCCCAATTCAAAACGATGCTAAAAAACCACCTCACCCAAAGCTAATTGCTCAATATGAAACATTCCCAGCAAAGTAGAATAATCACTTAACGTAAAAACCTGACTAATCAATTGAATGTAAAACCTGTTATGAATATTACATACTTAGCTAATTATTTCCACAACACTTACATTATAATGACCAAGTAAACTACAGTGGTACCTCGACTTACGATGCTATCATCTTACGTTATATTCGATAACCGATACTTATAACGTAAGAAATTTGAATGCGACATCCGATGTTTGATTCGTCTTACGACATTCGTACCGGACGTGTCCGCTTGGCGCCCAGCTGAGCGCGCACTCCAGGGAGCGTCAGTGCTATTGTTTACAAGCGAGAGCGACCACCCACCCACACCCACGCATTCATACCAGTATATTGTCATTATTCCACTGTTTTTATTGCTTGCAACTGCTAAATAAGCTACCATGGGTCCAAGGAAAGATCCTAGTGCTAAGCCTGTGGCAAAGAGGAAAAGAAATATATGTACGATAGAACTGAAGAAGGAGATACGTAATAGAAAAATATGAAAGTGGAGTGCGTATCAGTGAGCTGGCCAGGCTGTATGGTAAACCCTTTTCTACCATCGCTACCATTGTGGATAAGAAATATTCAAGTAAAATCAAGGAAGCTGTTGTTGCAAAAGGTGCATCTGTGATCAAAAAACACAGACGACAAGTGCTGGAAAATGTGGAAAGGTTGTTGTTGGTGTGGATCAACGAGAAACAGTTAGCAGGAGATACTGTTTCGGAGGGAATAATATGTGAAAAAGCAAGGCAGTTGCATGATGATCTCCTTAAGAAAATGCCTGCAACGAGTGAAGTGAGCGAATTTAAAGCCAGCAGAGGCTGGTTTACAAAATTTAAGAAGCGATGGCATACATAGTGTTGTGAGGCATACTGAGGAGCCAGTTGTGACAAAAGTGCAGCTGAAAAATATGTGCCTGAATTCCAGGAGTACCTAGAGGCTGAACAATTCCTCCCCCAACAAGTGTTTAATTGTGATGAAACAGGCCTGTTTTGGAAGAAAATGCCTAACAGGACCTACATTACTCAGGAGGAAAAGGCACAGCCAGGACATAAGCCTATGAAAGACAGGCTAACTTTGATGCTTGTGCCAATGCCAGTGGTGATTGCAAAGTGAAGCCTTTACTAGTGTATCTTTTGAAAATCCCCAGTGTTTGGCAGATGCGGTGTCAGCAAGTCTAACTTGTGTGTGATGTGGAGGTCTAACAAAAGGCATGGGTCACAAAGGACATTTTCTTAGATTGGTTCAATGGTGTTTTGGCCCCAGTGTGAAGAAATATCTATTGGACAATAATTTGCCACTTAAGTGCCTCCTGATAATGGACAATGCTCCTTGTCATCCTCCAAACTTGGTAGAGAAAATTGTGGAGGAGTTTAAATTCATCAAAGTGAAGTTCTTGCCCCTAATACCACTCCTCTCCTCCAGCCCATGGACCAGCAGGTCATTTCCAACTTTAAAAACTCTATACCAAAGCAATGTTTCAAAAGTGCTTTGATGTGACCACAGACATGAACATAACCCTAAGAGAATTTTGGAAAAACATTTCCATATGCTGCATTGTGTACACCTTATAGGTAAGGCTTGGGAGGGAGTGACTACCAGGACTTTGAACTTGCCTGGAGAAAATTGTGCCAGACTGTGTCCTAGAGAGGGATTTTGAAGGTTTTGGGGCTGAGCCTCAGAACCCTGAGCCTGAGCCTGAGCCTGTTTTGGAAGAAATTGTGGAATTGGGCAAGTCTTTGGGGTTAGAGGTGAGTGGTGAGGATGTGGAACAGTTGGTGGAGGAGCACAAGGAAGAGCTAACCACTGAAGATCTGCAAGAGCTTCAACAGCAACTGGAACAAGAGAGCAGAGGTCAGGACAATGGTTCAGAGGAGGAGGAGGAGGTGGAACAAAAATGGAAGAATGTGCCTTCTTCAAGGATTAAGGACATTTGTGGAATGTGGAGCAAGGTGCAAGCATTTATGGATGAATATCACCCTAACCATGCTGTTGCAGGCCGTGCTGGCAACCTGTACAATGACACAGTGGTGTCCCACTTCAGGGATGTTTTAAAGAATCGCCAGACACAGAGCTCCCTGGACAAATTTGTTGTTAGACAGGGGTCCAGTGACTCTCAAGCTGGTCCTAGTGGCATTAAAAGAAAAGAAGGGAAGTAACCCCAGATAAGGACTTGTTACCTGAAGTCCTTTTGGGGGGGATTCCCCTTCCAAAAACTAGCTCCTCCCTATTTCCTACTCCCTATCTTCCAGAAACCAGCATTAGTTTTCAATAAAGGTATGTAATACTGATTTAATTGTTAAAAAAAATATTTTTTTGTGAATATTTTTGTCTGGAACGGATTAATTGTATTTACATTAATTCTTATGGGGAATATTAATTCGGTTAAAGGCCATTTCGGTTAAAGGCCTAGCTCCTGGAACGGATTACAGCCACTAACCGAGGGTCCACTGAATATATATACAGTGGTACCTCGGTTAACGATATTTTTTCATTCCAGAATGCTGTTCAAGTGCCATTACCAAACGAATTTATCCCCATTAGGAATAATGTAAAATAGACTAGTCCTTTTAGACCCCCAAAAATACA
>WNWK01016216.1:0-10000 GCA_009830355.1 Cherax destructor | reverse complement strand
TGAGATAATGTTTTGCCTGGAGACTCCAAGCAAAATGTTGTCATAGAGGTTTCCATTCTGCCATAGTATCTTTTCATCATAATTACCCATCTGTATGTTGTATGTCTTAAAACAACATGCTTTAAACTCAAAAATAGAAAGAACATCTCAGCATCCATAAAGCACTACACTTGTAAATACAGTTATTTCATCAATAGTCATTAACACTGCATAAAGTGTTAGGCGTTTCTGAACCTAATATACAGTACGTATATAATTCCAAACGCATATGTATAAAATTCACTTTCCATCCACCACACATTAATTTACCTGCAGACTAATGACTGAAATCTCAAGTTCTACTGTACAAAAGATTATTACAGAATGCTACTCAAAGAGTTCTGAGTACATACAACAAGATTTTTTTTCTTCAAATATCAAGAAATTCATCTCATTATAATATACTACTGGCTTAGAAGCTGCAATAACATGTATCCATTAAAGGCACTCATAAGGCAACGTGGACTGTGCTTTACACATGTGTATAAGCATCTTTTCTGACTAGATGAATCATCAGGTAGCCAGCCATGATGATGATGCAGATCATCAACCTTCTGCTGTTTTATGTTAAGTACCAGTATTATACAAACCAAAAGGTTTTATAGGAGTAATTCAATAGCAATTTTACTTATATAATAGTATTTTAAGTTTTCTAACCTACCTAAAATACTGTTGTTTTTCTGGCAATTATGGCTACCTTTTTAAATGTTCCCATGACTTAACACAGAGTACTTTGACTTTATATATTTCAATGTTATCTTAAGAATGCTAGGGATATTTTAACCTAATAACTATATAATAAACCATTTCATGTATTTTTTCCTAAGCTGTGCTGCATGATATTATGTGAATCTTGATAACTTTTAGATTTATATTAACACACTGTCAAATGACTATACTCAGTAAAGTCATTTCATATTAAATAAATATTTGTCAATCTCAAATGCTGTTTCATTTGATAAGAATATTTTTATTTAGGGTTTAAAAGTGAACATTTCTAGATTTAAAATTATTCCAAGGGATACCCAATTGAAATAAGAAATTAGTTGAAATACCAATTCACAGTGAACACATACTTAAGTAACAAGTCAAAAGTTAGGTTTTAAGATTGATGACTTTAGTTACTTTATATTTTATGGAAGTTACTTGTCAGTTAACAATTTAATTAAAACGTGTTTTCTTAAGTAAGACAAGTTAGGCAATATATGGCACAGACATGATATTAATGCAGAGATTCTGACTAGATGTTGCAGAATGTTATCCCAATTTGGGGAAGCTTGACATGTTTTCTATACATCTCAGTTAAATTGAAATGTTAAGAAAATGCCCTATATATAAATATTATACAAACTTAATCCTGACAGTGTTTGATGAAACTGGCCAGTGCATATCCAGCAAAGTTCCATCCACTGTAACTTATTAATAATATTATTGCCTATAAACTAACATCCTAACTGGCTCATCTATATATAGCTTAAAAACTATGAGGCACTGAGTGTAATGTGGACATCCTCACTATGAAGATATACTTGCACTTATAAGTTCTCTGAGGAATTACATACGTACATGATGACCCCCACATTTCAAACAGGCACATGAAAAACTTCTAATATTTGCTTCTATGATTAATAATATATGGCATTGTAGCAAGAGAACAAGTTTTGCTGAGTACAAATTATTTATAACTAGTATTTAACAATATATTCTTAAAATGAAAATTATATAATGAGGAATATATTAAAAATATCCTATCACTAGCTTTAGAAAAACCCAGAGTCTCAGATTATGAAACTGAATCTCATAAAGTTTAAAATACAAACCACATGGTTTATAATATCACTAATATGCAACTGAGGGAGACAGCATAAGAAACAATAACATAGTTTAGCTTTTAATAGTCTATAAATTAAAACCCTCAGCAGATTATGGATGAGAACTGGGTTATGATAGCCTTAGGTGAGTCATCATAGAATAATTGTTGGTCTCTTATATTTTTTAGAATATATCTTGCAAATAAAATGTGATACATGTATAAACTTATTATGTAATTTCTTAAAAGGTTTCAAGCACTGTAACTGTACTGCTGTATATCTTACATAGCTGTATGATCCTCACTTTAAACTATCTCATACAACAGTATTAACATATGTTCTTTTGAATAATTATGTTTACAGTAGCAAGACCATGAAAATGATCCCAAGGTATGTCATGACAAAACACCAATTCATAGAAATGTGAGCATCGTCAGCATTGCACATGTAGCTCAATCCACGCCCACACCCACCCTGGCTGGCTGATGCATGACTGATGTGGGTGTGAGCGGCTCATCAAGTGTTCACAACCAGGGTGGCAGCGGCCTGGAGTGGAGCCCAACTGCCTTAGTGCAGGTTCCATTAGAGTAGAAGCCATCAAAGGAAAGAGGCTCCAACTCTAACAGAACATTTATTACAGATAACTCCAGGATGGGATGATATTTTGGATGAGGGTGAGTAGTCAGGCAGTAGAGGTTGACCTGGCACTCATGGAGGCTCATACTGGTTAGTGCCAGCACTAGTAAATCTCCAGCTGCTTCTCATCATGGAGTCATTGAGCAACTCTACTGCATTCGAGCCTCTTGCAGTTGGGGCTGGGCAGGCTGGTAATGTGAGAGAGGGATGGTGCCTGCAGCTGCTGCAGCTGCAGCAGAAGCTGCAGGTGGTAACGACCAAGAATAACCAGGCATGGCAGCTGCATACTGAGACATTGCTGAGGCTGCAAGATAAAGATAATAGTAAACACTGATAAGGAAATGAAGATTATGCACATCACATAAGCAGTTTTTTTTATATTAGTTCATATTGCAATGTATTGTGTAATATATCCGCTGTATAACCCCTGTGGTTTAGCGCTTCTATTTGATTATAATAATAATGTGTAATATATTATTAGATATCTAAAATGATGTCATTAAGTTCTAGTAAATCACAAGTAAATCCTCCATATAAATTTGTGAAGATAGGCAGCTGGTAAGATTGGTAACTATGTGATTAAATGAAGTGCACATTTTGGTAGCCTAAATTAGTGAATCCTTTTAAAAACTGAATAACTGTGAATAAGAACATTTATGCACAGCTCAGGACATGTTTTCACTACAAGTGACTTTCTGGTCTATGAAGTCACTGGTGGCAAAGCATTTCCTATAATAAGTGTCCTAAACTGTCTTATCAAATATCACCATGTCATTCACAACTAATATGACAAATATAGTGTTGGAAAAGAAAAAACTAAGTGACTATAGCAGAGAAACCTACTCAGTTTTCTAATGATTTTAATGAGGCTAAATTTTTTTTTGTTAGAATGGAATGAACAGTACCATAATTACAAGACACACTGAGGGCAAATTTCTAGGTCTCCACCTTACTGTAATCTTAACCCTTTGACTATTTTGGTCGCATATATACGTCTTACGAGCCAGTGTTTCGAACGTATATACTGGTCACAGACCGGGCCGCGGGGGCGTTGACCCCTGGAATTCTCTCCAGGTAAACTCCAGGTAGACTACGTATACTCAAAAATTCTAGCGGCTTCAAATCAAGTGGGAGAAAGCTGGTAGGCCCACATATGAGAGAATGGATCTGTGTGGTCAGTGTGCGCTGTATAAAAAAAAATCCTGCAGCACGCAGTGCATGAGAAAAAAAAACTGACCGTGTTTTTGGATTAAAACGCCGACTTTGAGGTGTATTTTCGTATAGTATTTATGGTTGTATTCTCTTTTCCGTGGTCTCATTTGATAGAATGGAAAACATATTACAGAAATAGAGATGATTTTGATTAGTTTCATTATGAAAATGACCTTGAAATTGAGCTCAAAGTAGTGGAAATGTTCGATTTTTGCCAATGTTCAAGAGTACACAAATCACGCCACTCGTCCAATACACGTCAACTGGTGAGTCTAATATTCTTACACAAGTGCACTGATATTATTTATACCATTTTTACAATAATGCAGTAGTCTGCATAACAGTAAATCTTCTATTTTTTGTGTGAATAAAAAAATCAAAATAGAAAGCAAGAGTAATATAAGAGGGGCCTAAAGACGTGACTAATGAACAGAGAAAATCTTATTTTAGTGCCAGGAATAACCCCTGTGGTTTAGCGCTTCTATTTGATTATAATAATAATAATAGTGCCAGGAATGTCTACATTGTTTATTCTGGACCCTATTTTGAAATTGACATCTTTTTTATTTTGCATGAAATTGGCCAAATTGCCAATTTCTGACCACTTTATTGGGTAGTTGAAATCGGTAAATTGGTGGTTTCTTGTACTCAATCGATAGAACAAATTGAGTTCTAAAGAAATAGTATCAGTTTGGTCGACTGTAACAATGGAATTGGCCGAAAATAGGGCTCAAAGTTGGCGAAATTGCCGATGCGTATATATCGCCGACATCACTTACTTTGCGAGAGCGTAATTCTGTAAGTTTTCCATCGAATTTCGTTTTTTTTTTTTTTCCAAAATTTTGTGACATAGAATGACAGTTTCAGAATGGGGTCTCCGACAGTCAAAGGGTTAAATTTCAGACCCACATCCAGCATATAACTAAGCAAGGGTTACCCCGATCCTCTAAGGAGGTGATTCAACTGACTTGAACAACTATAGACCTATGAAACTTGCCCTTATTTTCTAAAATATTTGGAAAAATAATACACAAATGACTTTACTCCTATCTTATATCCAACAACATATTTAACCCCTGCCAGTTTGGGTTTAGACCAAAAAAAAGTACGAATGATGTTATTATACAAATGCTTGAACTAATACGTATATACAGCCCTCGATAAAAATGAATATCCTTTAGGGCTCTTCATTGACCTACGAAAAGCATTCGATACAGTGGACCACAATCTCCTGCACCAAGTAAATCATTATGGCATCAGAGAACATTCCCTTGATTACCTAAAATCTTATCTTAATGACAAGACACCAGTATGTATATGTATGCAAATGGAATCAACTCCACTATCCAGCCTGTAGCTGTGTCCGACAGAATGTATTAATATTGGTAGAATTACAGACAATATTGGTAATTCTACCAATATTAATACATTCTGTCGGACACCGCAACAAAATGGACAACTTAACATATTGTCGATAATTCTACCAATATTAATACAGCCTGTAGCTCTCGGAGTGCCCCAGGGTAGTGTACTAGGCCCACTCCTCTCTCATCTACATCAATGATCTCCCCAATGCATCCCAACTCCTTAAACCAGTTCTATTCGCAGATGACACTACTTATGTCTACTCCCACTCAAACCCAGCTATACTTAGAAACACTGTAAACAATGAGCTGCTAAAAATATATACTTGGATGATGACCAACAAACTCACTCTCAACATAGACAAAACATACTTCATGCTGTTTAGAAACAACTTAATATATCAATAAATGCTTTCCCTATTTCAAGACTCACTGAGGGTAAATTTCTAGGTCTTCTCCTTGACTATAATCTTAAATTTCATTCCCACATCCAACATATATCCAAGAAAATTTCCAAATCAGTAGGCATCCTTTCCAAGATATGATACTATGAACCACAAACAACACTCCTTACCCTGTACCACTCATTAATATATCCTTACCTCACAACAGATATTAGAGCCAGCAAATAAAACCCCCCTAAATTCCACCAATATAACGACATTTGTCTTTGCAAACATACAGGTTCTAAAGCTGTCAATCACATAATTTGCATTTAGTTTGATCATCATCTGTGTATCTCCCAAACTGCCAGAAGTACTTGGCTTGGCTACAAGTACTTCTGGCAGTTTGGTAGATACACAGATGATGATCAAACTAAATGCAAATTATGTGATCAGGCATATGGTCACTGTCTTGAACACTATGTGCTGAATTGTCCACTTATTGAGGAATATAGAGATAGACAGTATAATAACCTATGTGACATGTCAAGATAACTTATTAGTGAAGGTAGGATACCACTTATTCTAAGCAAATTTCCTAAATTTGCTTGTAACAGATAAGTGAACTGTAGATATAAATCCAAATCTAATTTCCATGAACGTGCCTATCTGTGCTCATGATAATGCAAGCACAGATGGGCATGTTTGTGGAGCAACTTGCAATGTGAACAGATTGACTGATGTTGTAGTGGCCAAGCTTAGGCTTGGCTACAGGTACTTCTGACAGATTGGGAGACACAGATGATGATCAAACTAAATGCAAATTATGTGATCAGGCATATGGTCACTGTCTTGAACACTATGTGCTTAATTGTGCACTTATTGAGGAATATAGAGATAGACAATATAATAACCTATGTGACATGTCAAGATATCTTATTCATGAAATAAGATACCAGTTGTACTAAGCAAATTTCCTAAATTTGCTTGTAACAGATAATTGAAATGTAGATATAAACCCAAATGTACAATTGTTAACCCCTTTGGGGCCTAGTGCCTAGGCCTTTTGTGTATCCATATGCTCTTGCGCTACCGTCCACAGGATGGATATGGGGTGCACAATAAACTAGCCACTTCGGTGGCAAAATCTAATCTAAAGCTGTCAAAAAACAACAAAATTCCTTACATCAAGGGACTGCTCACGGAGTCAAATGCAATGTTTGCAGCATTCACAGAGACCCACATAAAGGATCATTATGACAACGAAATATGGATCCCAGGTTATAACCTATTCAGATGCGACAGACTAAACAGACAACAAGGGAGGGTTGGCCTGTACGTCACAGAGTTGCTCATTTGCTCAGATCTACTAAACACCTCAAATGATGTAGTTGAAGTTTTGGCAGTAAAGACTGAAAACCAAAACCTTGTCATTGTGGTGGTATACAAACCTCCAGATGAAACTTCCCAGCAATTCCAGGAGCAGCTTTTGAAAATTGACCACTGTCTGGAAAATCTCCCAACTCCTGCCCCAAACATCTTACTACTAAGAGATATCAACTTGAGACACCTAAAATGGAGGAGTATAGCAAACAATGTTTTAGCAGAGATCACCCCAGGAGGAAGCTCAGATAAAAATTCACACACACATGAACTATTAAATTTCTACACCAAATTCACCTTAAACCAG
The DNA here is from genome assembly GCA_009830355.1 of Cherax destructor. Classification (NCBI taxonomy): domain Eukaryota; kingdom Metazoa; phylum Arthropoda; class Malacostraca; order Decapoda; family Parastacidae; genus Cherax; species Cherax destructor. The sequence goes on along the minus strand of WNWK01016216.1, from coordinate 2,865 downwards.
CAAATATTTGGACCTCATATTCACTAACAACAACTATCTGATACGTAATATAACCGTATCAAAGACAATGTACACTCAGTTCACAACATAATAGTAAAGTAAAGTAAATTTTATTTCTTTGCAAGTTTACATTGAGATTTTGTAATTACAATTTAGAATTGAAGAGCAAGGAGAGCCACTATTATGCCATGGCATTATGGGCAGACTTAATCTAATGACTTATTTACTACTTAATACTAGAGAAATAGAATGATTTTATCATAGTTAAATATTAGCATGTGTTTTCAGCAGATAATAAGTTTACTTAAATTACAAACTGAGGATATTACATTTGTCAACGTGTTATGCAAGATGGTTATATCAATAGTAAATATAGCACTTTTATTATGGGTAAATAACACTGAGCATTGTTGAAAGTAGTTTACAATAAGAGTATATTTAGTTCAGGGTGAGTAAGTGGTTTTTGAAAAGAGTCTTAAATAGATGTTCAGGCAAGGTTGTTTTAATATTTTCTGGTAATGAATTCCAGATTTTGGGGCCCTTTATGTTCATAGAGTTTTTACACAGGGTGATATGGACTCTGGGTATATAAAAAAGTGATCTGTTTCTTGTGTTATAGTCATTGGTCCTGTTAAAGTTGGTGAGGAGAATTTTGAGTGGAGGGTTTATATTTGAGTGTAGAGTTCTATGTACAGTGGTACCTCGAGTTACGATGGTCCCCAAAATCGCCCTTTTATGTAAGTTTATTTTTTTAAATGCTTTTGTAGGTATATTTTTGGGGGTGTAAAAGGACTAGTCTATTTTACATTATTCCTTATGGGGATAAATTCGTTTGGTAATGGCACTTGAACAGCATTCTCGAACGAAAAAATATCGTAACTCGAGGTACCACTGTATGTAGTAGGCACAAGAATAAATGTGAATGTTCTTTACAGTGAGTAGTTTTAGACTTTCGAATATTGGCGGAGTATGCTGTCTAGAGTGGGAATTTGTTCATTCTGACTACTGCCTTTTGCTGGGTTATGAGTGGTCTAATGTGATTTAATGTTGTTGATCACCATGCACAAATTCCATAGGTGAGATAAGGTTAGATGAGTGAATGATACAAAGCAAGGAGAGCTGATTGAGGCACATAATAGCGTATCTTTGATAGTAGTATGCCTACTGACTTGAGATTTTTTTGGAAATTTGTTGTATGTGTGTTTGGAATTTGAGGCTACTGTCAAGGTGGGTTCCTAGGAATTTTCCCTCTGTGAGTCTTGTGATGGATGATCCATTTAGCTTTATGTTAAATGGGACATTTGAAGCTCTGTTTCCAAACTGAATGAAATAGGTTTTGTCAGTATTGAGAGTAAGCTTGTTAGTTGTCATCCAGGTAGATATTTTCTGTAATTCAGCATTTACTATGTTGGCCAGTATGACTGGGTTTGGGTGAGAGAAGACATATGTAGTGTCATCTGCAAATAATATGGGTTTGAGTAGTTGCGATGCATTCGGTAGGTCATTGATGTAAATGAGGAAGAGGAGTGGTCCCATACACAGATGACAGCCAAGAAATGAGTGAGACATTAAAGTCCCAATATGACTCAGTGTTCAGCGAGCCACTGCCCAGACTAAGGGTCGACAATCCAAATGTATTCTTTATGAACGAAACCCAAAATTTGGTCATCTCAAAAATCTCGGATATTATCCTAACTCCACAAGACTCTGAAAAGGCAATAAATGACATGCCCATGCACTCTGCCCAAAGCCCAGACTCACGGAACACCGTGTTCATCAAGAATTGCAAGGAGCTCCTGTCGCGTGCCTTCAGCATTCTATGGAGAAGGAGCATGGACACCGGGGTCATCCCACACACACTAAAAACAACAGACATAGCCCCACTCCACAAAGGTGGCAGTAAAGCAATTGCAAAGAACTACAGACCGATAGCACTAACATCCCATATCATAAAAATCTTTGAGAGGGTTCTAAGAAGTAAGATCACCAACCACCTAGATACCCATCTACGCACTACACAACCCAGGGCAACACGAGATTAGAGCAGGTCGCTCCTCCCTGTCCCAGCTACTGGACCACTATGATAAGGTTCTGGATGCTGTTGAGGATAAACAAAATACAGATGTAGTATACACAGACTTTGCAAAAGCTTTTGACAAGTGTGACCATGGTGTAATAGCACACAAAATGTGTGATAAAGGAATAACAGGAAAAGTTGGTAGATGGATCTATAACTTCCTGACAAATAGAACACAAAGAGTAATAGTAAACAGAGTAAAGTCCCAGGCAACCACAGTGAAAAGTTCTCTTCCACAAGGCACAGTACTATACTTGCTCCCATTCTATTCCTCATCCTCATTCCTCTTCATAGACAGATCTATTCCTACCTCGTCTCACACAACGTACTCAACCCCTGTCAGTTTGGATTCAGGACCAACAAGAGCACAAATGATGCTATTATACACATGTTAGAGTTAATATGCGCCGCACTGGAGAAGAAAGGAGTCCCACTGGGAATCTTCATTGATTTACGCAAAGCTTTTGATACAGTCAACCATGATTTACTGCTCACAAAATTATCACACTATGGTATAAGGGCACTCACTCAGCTACCTAAAGTCATACCTTAGTAACAGAAGCCAATACGTGTACACAAATGGAGCGAACTCTTCCACACAACAAATTACAGTCGGAGTCCCTCAAGGAAGTGTACTGGGTCCCTCCTATTCCTCATTTACATCAATGACCTACCGAATGCATCACAACTACTCAAACCCATATTATTTGCAGATGACACAACGTATGTCTTCTCTCACCCAAATCCAGTCATACTGGCCAACACTGTTAATGCTGAATTACAGAAAA